>SKCR01052666.1:0-115467 GCA_019454045.1 Zanthoxylum bungeanum
ATCCGCCACGTGTTAGATAAGGATTAGATACTTAATTATTGATGCTGACGTGGCGATGACGTGGTGGTGACGTGGCAACGACGTGGTGACACGTGGGAAAGAGATTGTCGGCACCGTAGGATTGCGACACGTGTCACTTCCTGATTGGCTGATGATGATGTGGCACGACACGTGGCAATTTTGACTTGTTGACTTGTTGACGTGTCTAATGACATGGAGACACGTAGGATGACACGTGGCACACGTGGCGATGATGACTGTCGGCACCGTAGGATGCTGACACGTGGCACGGCGCATGTTAGCAGATCGGCTGTGATGGTGACACGTGGCACGGCGCACGTTAGTAAAGTCAAACTTTTCTCAGATTCTGATTTGTGGACCCGGCGCACGTTAGCACTGTTCGGCGCATTTTAGACGTCGCGACGCGGAATGTCTTGGCGTCGCGACGCGCTAAAGACCAAAATATCCCTGTTGACGCATTTTTGTCCGTTTTTGCCCCAAATTGCCTCCAGTGCTTTCCAAACTTTATTTATCTGCAAAATAACAACAAAACACATCAAAACGTTCATAAAACTCGAGAAACAATACAAAACATTAGGCTAAATGAGTGAGAATAAGTGATGTAATTACCACTCATCAAGCCATCATGTAACCCATCTGCAAGAGAGAAAAAAAGGGTTAGAATTTGCCAAAGTAAAAACGAAGAACGAAAACAGGGAAGAATGTTTACCTTGAGGATTTAGGCAGAGAACTTGGAGATCACCTCATCGGGGGAGATGTCCTCATATTTTTGGATCTGCTCGGAGGGGGACTGCCTTGGCCAGTAGGTTGATTGCATGCATTAGATGGGCTATCGCATTATGGACCTTCTCATTAAGGTCATTCACCCCCAACACCACCCAACCCTTCCCGGTCCTGGAGGGAGCCTCATCAGTTTTCTTCTCCTTCCGGGCGACAGCCTTCTTGGTGGGGGGTTCTGTTTCTTATTCCTCTTCAAGCTCGACTACTTCTTCACCGAACAGACGGCGGCGTTTACTCGAAGGTCTGGATAAGGCGGGGGATGGTTAGACTGTTGGGCTCGGAGCAGCTAGTGTGAGATAAGGTTGAAGAGGTGCCACTGGATGAGCAAGCGGTTTGGCTTTTCCCCTAGCCTTATGAGGAATCGGAGTGGTCAGTCGCCGCTGAGAACTTCTAGTTTCACCATGACCGTCCTTCTTGGCCAGACTCTGAATCTGCCCCATGACATTGCCCGACTTTGTCATTCCTACAGAATACAAGACAGAAAGTATTGCCAGTTTCTGAGTACGGATAACTTCATTCAGATTCGAGCTGAGCACATGAAATTTGTCAGAAGGACAGACGATAACTACCTAATTGTCCTAGAGCCTGTGGAGGAGTGTTCCGGATGAGGCCCGATTCTACAAAGGCAGCGTCGTTGACAATTCTCTTCAAGAAGCCGGAGAAACTCTGGGCTTTCTTAATCCTGGTCAAGACCCCATGACTGACTTTGGGAGGATCTCTCCAGCAGGCTGAAAAGGTTTGGGAAGTTAGCATTTTTTTCATGAAATTTAAGGAAAAACTAAGGGCTCAGGTATTCACCTCCTGCCGAAAAGACATATGGGACGTCTATTTCTACGGAATCTGTTGATCGAGACGGCCCCAGTCGCTCGTGGTTCAGAACCAGGGGTATTTGAAGTTCTTGTTAGTTTGAGGGAGCTCGGTGATAAGGGCAGGTACGTCGGAATAAGAAGAAAGGTAGTACCAATCGTGATGAGATTTTGGGTTGGCCTTCGGTTTGTACAGTCTTTGCAGCTCCACAAAATTCGGTTCTCCTAGGCCCGCTCGGTGCCATATCATGAAAAGACCAGCCAGTATCCTCCAACTGTTCAGATTTAGCCGACATTGAGCAACTTCCATCAAGGCAAGCATCCTCACAAAATAGGACTTGATGGGCAGTCGCAGACCGCACTTAAATAAGGAAGGGAGAAGAGCCACAGAGCCAGACTCGGGCCGACTTATGAATTCGGCAAGGCCCGAGACCTCAAGTACTATGTCTATGAGGACCTCATACTGATGGCGGAGTATGCTCAAAGCGTCTTCCGTGATGATTGAAGGATGATCCATGTTCAGGGAGGACCAGTCTAATTCGCCCGGTTCATGATTTTTCCGGGGAATTCGGTGATGGTAAGTGTCATTTTCTTCCTAAGAAGAGGTTGGAGTAGTATCTAATTGCTCTAAGCTGGCTAAGCTGGAGGAAACCTCTTCAGTGCGAGGAGGTTAGGAGATTGGGGGTCGAGCTGAGGACGATTCAACGTCTGACATTCCTAGCAATGGCAGGGTTCGAGAAGGGCAGTTAGTAATCAGTTTGGAGGAGTCACACGCTAAAAGGCTATTCTAAATTCCGGGGACCTAGGCCCAAAGTCTCTAAACGTCCTAGCAATGGCCAAAAACTGTAAATCTCTTCCTAAAACATCAAACCAAACACACGAAAAATAGCAAACCCAGGAAAATTCGAAAATCAAACACCCTAACCCACAACCCATCATTCGACCAAGAAACACATGCATTTTAAACCACTCAACCAACCCACAAATCACACTACACATTAACAACGCAGAACAGAGGCATAAACATGATATAAAACATGAAGAGCAAGCGAGAATGAATATATGAACTTTCACAAGCAGCAAATGATCACGAAACGTTTCAGTGATTGAGAAGAAGGAGGTCGAACAGAAGACTTACTTGATTCGAGAGTTTGTACGGAGAGTTGGTCTGGTTGGTCTTGAAGCTTGCTAATCTCAGACAAGTGGGGAATAAATCTCTTGCGCGTCGGGAGCGCTGGTTTTTGTAAAAGAGAGAAAGGTGTGTTGTTTCTCATTTTTGTAGACAGCTCGGGGCATTTCTAGCTGTTAGATGAAAGGGAGGTCTCGGATGTGCTCCGCGTGTCACTTTCAAGTTCCATCTACTCAGATTATGATGAACGGCTGAGATTGGAAACCCTACGGCTGCCCCTTGAACGGTTGATTGTTTTGATTTTGGCGGGAGGGTCGTGGATGCTCGAAAAGTGTCACGGTCGGATTAAACCCTAAAAATGATTTGATGGGCATTTATGAGGTAATGATGGTTTATGGTTTCCAAGGGACGGCTACCAGAGAGGTAGAAGGGGGATTTCACTTCAAGACACGAGCACCGACTGGATAGACATCAGAATCCTCAGTGACCGAGCACATGAAGACGATAGAGACTACCTGAGTGATAGCCAAGGCAGTTTTTTGTGGCTTCTAGAGGCAATCATCCACCCGGTTGATCAACATTCCCCTGAATTCATAGTTCCCGGTACCAACTCCCTCACTCGTTGAAACCGAGAACTATGGGACATATGTTGATGGTGTTTTTTGTGACAAAGTATTTGAACATTACGACAAAGGCAGAGATGGAATTTCTCTTTTAGGGAGGATGAATGTTCTGAAGATATTAGTCATTCTTCGACCAGGCATGGTATTCGAACCCGGTTTCCTGGATTTGATCTACCTAAGGACACAACATGATGCAGATGTCAGAGACCGACAACATCAGAGCCGAGACCGATCACTTTAGCCCGATGGCTCGGTTCGGTCCTATCTTTCCTCCTGGATCGGGAGAATGAGCTCGGATATTTTGGGTCAGTTCAGAGGTAGTTGGAGTAGGTCAGCATAATATTTGGCCGTCCTCATGACGCCCGACGTGTGGCCGGGACCGTTTGGACATTTCCCCCTGACATGTATCACCACCTAAAAGATCTTTACAGACTGTCATCATAATTGTTGAGGGTGGCAGAGTATAAAACATAGTGATTTGATGGGGAGTCAGATGGCAGGTTTGCTTTCGGCGAGGCAGTTGGGGCAGAGAGCCTGTCAATCAGCCAGAAATCCATGTGGCTGACGTCATGGAGATATGATAATAGTGTTGTATTTTTCTTAGTATATAAAGGGAGGGTAATCTCATTTATATAGGTTGGTTAGAAAAAAAATCTCTCTCAAAGTACTATTTGTAAAACATCACAAAACAAACAGCTCGGTAACATTGGACCACTCTTGAAAAGAGGTCGGCCGAGCTCAGTTTAGTAATAAAACCAATACTCTACTTTGTTCCCGTGGAAGTAGGTTGGATTTATTCCGCCGAACCACGTAAATCCTCTTGGGTTTTGTGTTTGTTTCGTCTTCTGCTAAATTTGCTTTTGGTCCCCCATAACCAAACAAATTCACGGTTGGAGGAGGATTGTTCTGGGAACGGTATCTCGAATCTGCCCCTGGAACGAAAATCACTCATCAACAATAAGAATTGACAATAAGGAAAAAAATATTAAGGAAAAGATCCAGATTAAAGGCTATCATTTTTAGATGAAAGAATAATTTAATTTATTTAATAATTACCATAAAATCGAAGATAAGATACATTAATTTTTGTTAGCAAATAATAGGGGTGCACAGATTTTCGGTTCAAACGCAACTCGACCCGAACGTGTGCGGGTGTAAGAAGAATTAAAATTGATTTCAGGTCACCTCAACCCGAACAGTAAACTTCGGGTTGGTGCACGTTTTTTGTGCAATAATTTTGGGTTTGACTCGAACTGCAATCCGAACCGCCAAAACTGTCGACCCGCATTCAATTTAGACATTATAATATACTTTTTTTTTTTCTTCAACCATGAAATTTAAGACATTCAATGATCATATGGAAATATGCATGGTATAAATTAAAAATAAGAATTTTTTCCCTTCAATTATTATGTGAAAACACACAAAATTTTCTATAAAAAATTATGACCCAAACAGTCAACCTGAACCGCGACAAATTTCCCCTTCAAATATACGATCGATTTCATATTCAAATTTCCCAAACTACTGACCTAATTGAGTTTAACAAAATTTTAAAAAATAAAATCGTATTGACACTACCCGCGATCACCCCTGGCAATGGAGTAAATCTTTGGTGCAACAGTGGTATTGATGACGTGGTACCACCAACCAATTAAAAAATATGTTTAATTTTCTTCATATTTTTTAGTTGTTTTTTGACTTTTTAACACGCGTGGCAAATGATGATTGACTTGTTGCATGGATGACGTGGTATCACTGTTGCACCAAAGATTTTCTCCATGGGAGAGGGAGGCGCAACAAAATCAAAAATAAAGAAAAATAACAATGATAACAAGAAGGGCAAATACGTAAATAAGAGCCGAGAAACGTTCGGGAAATGGAAATTTAAACGGGAGGCGGGAGGGACAGGTGGCAACTATATATAGGAGTCTCTGCCGCTCTGGAAGCCAGTCACCCAATTAACCGCTAGCCCTAAATATAAAAAGTAGAAGCATTCCGTCGCAGATCCAACATTGAGCTCTTTTCTTTGTTGATTCCTTTTTCCCAGTCTCGCCTAATTTTGCTGACCAATTTTTCTTCTTAAAATTAAGGTACGGAATTGGACAGCTGGTTTGATTTTCTCGTCTGATCTGTTTGTTTGGTTGCCGGGAAATCAGATTTTGAATGAGGTCGCTTTTGTACTTTTTTGTATCTGTCGTTTGGCTTCTAGGAGCTTTGAGAGATCTAAAAGCGTTGGTTACGTTCTCAAAACAACAAAAGCTAGCTTTTATTTATTTCTTAATTTTTTTTAAAAATTTATTTATTGCAATTGTGTGGGCGATATACTTTAGGATGAATGATCGCTAGCGTTTGCGATTTCTGTTAGATCTATTTTGATTAATCATATTTTGTATTTTGTATATTTTATTTTTTGCTAATTCAATTGTTTTGATTTATCGAATTATTTTACGTAAGGTCAATTAATGTCTCTAGAAAGATTGCTCGTTCTTTGGTGCTATGTTTTCTTTACGAGTAAATTTAACTACTTTTCTGAAATCGTTTTTATAGCTGATTTCCAGGAATGATATTATTAATCTAAAATATCATGGAATGAGCTTGTTCTTAAAAATTAAATGAAAATTTGCAATTTTTTAATCTATTTTTGTCTGTACAATGTTAAACAGAAAAGATTACAATTCATGAAGGATTTTAATGTTTAGTTCTGCTGTGATCATAGGCTTTTCTCAATGCTTCAGTTCATTTATGTACAAATTATTCATGATTTATTATCCAGAAAAATGTTTGCATGTGATGTGTTCTAATAATTTTTCTGTAGCAGGATACAGGATAAAGTTGCCCTGATCTGTGGGTTACTCTACAGTTCAAGATGGTTGCTACTGCTGCTGCTTCGGCATTCTTCCCGGTTTCTCCGCCATCATCAGATTCTGTTGCAAAGATCAAAAACCTTGGATCTGCTAAATTGGGAGGTATTAAGTCAAAATCCTCTTCTGGTGGTTTGGAGGTTAAGGCTAATGCTCAAGCACCTCCTAAAATAAATGGATCTTCTGTTGGTTTGACGACGCCAGCTGAAAGTTTGAAGAATGAGGATTATCCCTCAGTGTCACCTCCCCCTAGGACTTTTATTAACCAATTACCTGACTGGAGCATGCTTCTTGCTGCCGTAACAACAATCTTCTTGGCAGCAGAGAAGCAGTGGATGATGCTTGATTGGAAACCAAGGCGGTCTGACATGCTTATGGACTCATTCGGTATTGGAAAAATTGTTCAGGATGGTTTCATGTTTAGGCAAAATTTCTCAATTAGATCATATGAGATAGGTGCGGATGGTACTGCATCGATAGAGACATTAATGAATCATTTACAGGTAGATGATCATCTCTTATGTTGGCATGATGTGAAATTGCTAAATTTATGTAGTTACTGTTGTTCTTTCAGTTGCATAATTCTTTTTTCTTTACATTTGTGGCAGGAAACAGCGCTCAATCATGTTACGAGCGCTGGTCTTCTTGATGATGGCTTTGGCGCAACCCCAGCGATGGCCAAAAAGAACCTGATATGGGTTGTTACTCGAATGCAGGTTGTGGTAGACCGCTATCCCACTTGGTAAGCATCCATTTGATGCAAATATGTCAAACCTCATGGCTTCATGCTGCAATTCAGTTAGAGCCGAAATCCTTGTCATTTAATCATGTGATTTAGTGGTTTGCATTTGGCTGTTCTGATATGGTTGGAATGATGGTTTTTTGTTACTCTTGCAATTTAAACCTATGTAATATACTACTGTTGTGTGAAATTTATGAAACTTACCTTGGAACAAAAAATTCGTTTGGTTATTAAGTTGCATCTGTAAATTTTTCCTAGGATCTAGCAGAAGTTGGTCTGTGGATATATCCAAAGGCTTACGGTCTTTATTCACCACTAATTGAAATCATGTATGTTGTACAGCAGTGTATGTAGTTTTGAAGGTTAATAATACTATTACTTTGGACTGTATATTTAGAAGTCGAAATCCTTCAGGAGCTTATTCTTGGAATTTTGAATTTTGGGTTTTATTGAGTTTTAGACTTTTATTGTGTCTGTGTTGGCATTCTCTGGTACATCACTCCTGCTGGTCGACAGTCCTTTGTTTGGGGTGTTTAATGAGGATATTACTTAACAGAACAAAAAAAATGGAAAAAAACTATTGAAGTTTAAATGACTAATCAATTCAGTCTTGCAGGAATGATATTGTCCATGTAGAAACCTGGGTTAGTGCATCTGGAAAGAATGGTATGCGACGTGATTGGCTCATCCGTGATGCTAAGACAGGTGAAACCTTAACAAGAGCAACCAGGTAGGGAATTGTTTTGCACAGTTTTATTACTTCTGTTTGGTGTTCCATTTTCTGTTATCCTCTATATGGGTTGCCTGTTACTGAAATCACGCTTTTATGAATTTTCTGTAGTTCATGGGTTCTTCCAAGGAAGGTAGCATTTGATAGTTAGGGTTGTTTGTATTGTTAATCTCTCATGAGACAAAAGTCAGAAATGTGTTTAATACTAGTTTTTTTTTGTTCAAAAATTTGCTTTTCTTGTAAATGTTGTTAGATGATGTACATGATAATGGAAAATTTACATCTCAGCAGCGGCGGTCGTGATATATATGTGTGTGTGTGTCTATTATTTTGGTTGGATTTGATGGTTATAATTCATATAGCTTTTTTGGTTTGATGTTTACAGTGTGTGGGTAATGATGAATAAACTTACTAGGAGGTTGTCCAAAATTCCTGATGAAGTTCGACAGGAAATTGAGCCTTATTTTTTGAATTCTGACCCTGTTGTCGACGAGGATATCAGAAAATTACCAAAACTTGATGACAATACTGCAGACTATGTTCATAGAGGTTTAGCTGTAAGTGAGTTATTTTTGTATATTAAATTAAATTTAATCTGTAATAATTGTTTGATACTAACTTTTTGCTTTTTTGTGATATATCTTGTTATTATTCAAAAATTTGCAGCCTAGATGGAGTGATTTAGATGTCAACCAACATGTCAATAATGTGAAGTACATTGGCTGGATCCTTGAGGTATCTTTTCTGTCAAAGCTTATTTTTCAATAACCTTGCAGAAATGTTGATTAAATTTTTCTGACAGAATTCACGTGTAAACGCTTACAACATAATTATTAGTATGCACTACAAACAGTACACATTAATGACTGACACTTGAATAGAGAATTTACCTTTAATTTTGCATATTCTTGTGTTGAGTTCTCTGCACTGCTTAACAAATTTGTATTTTACAGAGTACTTGATGAATCAATTTAGTTTATACTTCTGGTTTTTAATAGCCAAGTTTAAACATTTACAAGCCTTGGTAGTGTGCATATGTTATGCTTGACAATTGACTCAATAAGTCAAACATAATGCATTTTAGAGCTGAAGCCTTATTTACCCAGCGTACAGGGCTTCCTACACTGTAAGCCATACTTTTACGGTTTTTTTGTCCCTTTTTTTTTTTTACTTTTTTTCCAATTCTGTTTCTTTCTTCATCTTTTTTTTTCCATTTTCTTTATTTACGATCCTTTCTTTTACGTTTATGTTTTTTTCTTTTATAGTTCTGTTTTATTTTTTTATTTTTAATTTTTTTCAGTTCAGTTCTGTTTCTTTCTTCATCTTTTTTTTTCCATTTCTTTTATTTACGATTCTTTCTTTTACAATTTTTTTTTTCATTTTTTTAGTTATGTTTCTTTCATCTTTTTTCTTCTTTTTTTTCCCATTTTTTTTATTTACAATTCTTTCTTTTACTTTTTCTTTATTTATAATTCTTTTCTTTTTAGTAGATGTTTTTTTAATGCTTATTGTTTTTCATTTTCTTGAACTTGAATTATGCATATTTTGTTAAGAATATGATGATGATGTTTTTTTTGACTAGATATTTTTTAATTACGTTTGTTTTGATTATTTTCTTGAATTTCAAGTTTTGAATTGTGCATATTTTGTCAAGTATTATGAATTGGACAAGTAGAAGTAATATAAAAGTAGATTATATGTCAAAATATTACTATCTATTTATTATTTTTTTACATTTACAAGTTAATGATGCATATATTACAAATTTAAAATTATTATTAATAAATGTGCGTCTCGTGTCTGTGAGTCGTGCGCCTCTCGCCCTTCGCTTCGCTTTTATGGCTTTGATCACCTCGGTGCGCCTATCGCTTTTAACAACCTTGGGGAGGATTTAATATTAGATTAAATTGGAGAAAGCAGAAATTGTATTCTTTTTTGGTTATTCATTCTAGGGTGAATGAATTATGCTATGTCAAAGTTTCTTATTCCCTTATGTTTTTCTGCCATTTTTTCCAATTCAAGTTATTTTGTGCTTGTTGCAGAGTGCTCCTCAGCAAATCTTGGAGAGTCATGAGCTAGCATCCGTGACTCTGGAGTATAGGAGGGAGTGCGGAAGGGATATTGTGTTGCAATCCTTGACCGCTGTCTCAGGCAATGACATTGGCAACTTGGTGAACTTAGGCAGTATCGAGTGCCAGCACTTGCTTCGACTAGAGGAAGGTGCTGAAATTGTGAGAGCAAGGACTGAGTGGAGGCCTAAGGTTGCCCAGAACTTTGGGAATGTTGGACGGATTCCAGCAGAAAGCACTTAAACCCAAGTTTCATGCTTCTGGTAATCACAAGGCCTAGTGTTACATTGCTTGTGTAGAATCCTTTGTGTTCTTGGATCTCTATATATAAATATTATTCCCTAGTTGTCTTCTTTCGGAAAAAAGGTTGTAAGTTCGATGTAATTACCCTTTGCCGCGCTATTCTTTCTCGCTATCTATTTTGCAGATTCAATTTACTCGCTGTCCAGGATGATTGAGTTTTATAGAGGGACAAGATTCATCATCTATGCTTTGCCTAACATGTTCAGTTGGTGGTGGTACCCCCGGTTACCTGATCTTTAGTTGGACAAGGCTTATATTTTTTGTTTAGTTAAATCTTGTAAAATTAGGCTACTGAAACTTGTGCGTCGACTTTGGCAATAATTATTTTCTTAATCCGCCAGCTCGTATAGCCCGCCGAGCCAGCCCGACACGTGAAGTTGTGCTTGTTACATTATTGTATGTGCTGTTTTGGGTGAGCTGTGGAATTTTCCTTTAAAAGGATAGCTAATAATGTCGTGAATGATTAGGAATAGTATCCCAGAATCGGAGTTGATAAACCTCAATATGTCCGGACCAATTGCTTCTCTACTCTGATCAAGAGGTAGAGAGAAAAAAATAATAATAAGAGTTTTATTAAATTAAAAAAAAAAAAAAAAAACCTCAAAAACACTTGTAAGAAGAAAATTTACATTTTGTCCACTTGTTAATTTAGAGCTGCTGGCGCGTGGGGATGTTTCATAATTCCAAATGTGTATTTTATGTAATAGGCGCGTGTATATTGATGAAAAATGATAATTTTTATTTAGTTTTCTTAACTTTTAATTCCAAAATTAAATATCTGAAAAATTATAAAATATTTTATAAAAAATTATATGTTATTAATCTAAAAATTATAAGCTTTAAAACAAGTATAATGGGCGATGTGTTTCGAGAAAAAAATATCAAAAATACCCTTATATTATGAGAGAATTGATAATTTCAGATTAGTCATTTTCAAACACTCATATCTTTTTCATTTGAACTTCAAATCACAATTCTATATACATTTAATACACACACCTACAATTTTCATCAATGAACCTCTCTCAATTTCGAACTTTTACAAGGTCCAAATCAACCCTAAAATTGCTACATCTCACATACTACACATCCCTCACATTTTATCTAAGTCACTATGAATTACTTTGTGTTCAATTACAGTCATATTTTACTTAAGTAAAATTGAGCTCATTCACATTCACAATCACAATCGTATTGAGTCTGGTCACATGAATATTTTACCTAAGTCATGTTATTTTCTTTTGGGTTTGTGTTGAGTTTCTACTATAGTCCCAAGATCATTCAAGCAATGAAAATAATGTGAATACAATAAAGAAGTATGGCGGAATAATACTTACAATGAACGGATTTGCGATGCAATGAACACAAAACTTTCCCCATTCCTTGGAAGCTCTCGGCCATGCCCAAAATTTGTGCTCCATTTGTGTTCTTCAAGCTCCAAGCTTTGATTTGAGATTCCATGCTCAAGGGTTTGTTTCCCTATCACCTTTGGATGACTCTTTAGTGTGCTAGCACTCTTGAAAAATTGCCACAATTTTTCTTTGCCTTCTTGCATCTCTCGGCATTGAGAGAAAAATTAAGAGAATTTTGGCCCTTGGCCGAATGGTGAGGGAGAGAGGGAGAGAAGATGAAGTTGTGTTTTTTTTTTTGTGTATTTTAGATTTCAAAAATCTAATACCAAAAACCAAAGTAAAAAAGGTACAAGGCATTTAAGCCTTCCAACCACCACCATCAATCACAAGTGACAACCATCACATCACTCAAAGTGATGTGACTTCCATCACAAGAATGACTAATGATGTGACGCGTGATGTGACTTGTGGGCCCCACTTGATTCGAAATACGAGTGGGCCAGCAAACACTCCCGGGCTCGAGTTCGCTAATTCCGAATTAACGAATTTTCCGTTGTGACGTAATTAAATCAAATTTAATAAATAATTATGCCTAGCAAAATTATTATTCACGTCGCTAGCGAATTAATTCTAAATTAACTCGTTCGCCCGAATTAAAATCTAATTTTAATTCCGCGTCGAAATCTAATTTCGTATAATATATCGAATATATTATTTTATCGATTAATTCAAATTAATCGCTCTCTCTCTTTAAATAATATTTTATCCCAGATAAAATATCTCCGTAATTAATCCTAGATTAATTTTCTCTCTCTTATAATTAATCCCAGATTAATTATGTGCGAGTCATACGTTATCGGTGAATCTTCAGGAAGCGACCCATGATATCCCCAGATATGTTGGCAGTAAATCCGGTCGTTGGACTATCTGAACACGTACGTACCTAGTACTACGTTTTTGCCGATTTACAAGACATGGTTGGCTTCTAGCAAAGTACCGTGCCTTCCCAATTCTCCAGAAATATTCTTAAAGGAATATGTAATCTATATCAGGCGTAGTATACGTAGTATTGCGTATTGCGATCCAGTATCGGATGTCACATGCTAGGCCTGAGGCTGGAATTGTGTCTGCCCCGTACGAAGCACATGTCGGATCTCTGGTAAATAGTCTCTATAATCGGATAACTATGACCTTGTCATATTATCCCGATAGCTGCAACATATAAGAGCGCCAGTTCTGTATCCTACGTGATCATCATCTCCACTATGACTGGAGTGATACTTCCATCTTGAAATCACACCCAATACACTACGATTCTCAAAATACCCAGAAGAGGCGTACAAAGAAACGGTTAAAGCCCTGGACGACCAAAACCAAAGTATATTGATTGTCGCAAGTATTAGCGGTGCAAGTCTCAGGTTAAGACCAAATACACCTACCCTGATTCAGACTTCCATAGACACATAGTTGTGGGCCAAGGTTAGGTGTTTTATGGGGGGTTTTTTGGGCCAAAGGTGCTCTAAACGGAGGTCCAACAAGTGAGCTTGACGCTAAACAAGTGAATAAGGATCTAACGAAATACCGATTCCCTTCCGACGATCGTTTCCCGCAATATCCTTAACTAAAAAGGTAGTGCCTCCAACTGAGACTCATCATCGGGTTTCACATGTAAAAATACAATGCCTACAGTCGCCCCCACTTTGATGGGACTTGTGCAGTGTGTGACTTTGACCAATCCTATCAAAGTTATGCAATGCATTTTCACTTACCTGGCTCGCCAACTGCCATTTGTCTTGCCATGCTGAGTTGAGTTGATTTTGTTGTGAGGTGGTCCATTCTCGAACCGGGTTAATGAGAGGTGGTCCATTCTTGAATCGTTACTGTGAGGCGGTCTATTCCCGAACCGTGCTCCATTCTCGGAGTGTCATTCTTGGTTTGTTCATTCTCGAACCTTGTTCCATTCTTGGATTGCCATTCTCGGCTTGTTCATTCTCGAACCTTGTTCCATTCTCGGATTGCCATTCTCGGCTAGTTCATTCTCGAACCTTACTCCGTTCTTGGATTGCCATTCTCGGCTTGTTCATTCCCGAACTATGTTCCATTCTTGGAGTGCCATTCCCGGCTTGTTCATTCCCGAACTGTGTTTCCATTCTTGGAGTGCCATTCTCGGCTTGTTCATTCCCAAACTGTGTTTCCATTCTTGGAGTGCCATTCCCGGCTTGTTCATTCCCGAACTGTGCTTCCATTCTTGGAGTGTCATTCCTGGCTTGTTCATTCCCGAACTGTGTTTCCATTCTTGGAGTGCCATTCCCGGCTTGTTCATTCTTGAACTGATTTTCCATTCTTGGAGTGCCATTCCCGGCAAGACCGCTACTGATAAAGATATGGGCCTCGCCCCCAGAGTGTCATACTTGGCAAGACTAATACTGATAAAGATGTGGGCCTCACCCCCAGAGTGCCATACCCGGCCAGACTGATCTTGATAAAGACATGGGCCTCGCCCCCAGAGTGCCATATCTGACAAGACTGATACTGGTAATGATGTGGGCGTCGCCCTCAGAGTGCCATACCCGGCAATACTGATGCTGATAATGATGTGCACCTCACCCCAAACTGGTACTGATGTGGGCTTCGCCCCCAAACTGGTACTGATGTGGGCTTCGCCCCCAGATTGATGCTGATGTGGGCATTGCCCTCAAACTTATGTGGGCCTCGCCCCAACACTGTTACTGATGTGGGCCTCGCCCCAAAATGGTACTGATGTGGGCCTCGCCCCAACACTGTTACCGATGTGGGCCTCGCCCCAGATTAATACTGATATGGGCCTCAACCATGGGACTCATCCCTAAGACTAGTACTGATGCGGGCCTCGACCCTGAAACTGATGTGGGCCTCGCCCCAACACTGTTACTGATGTGGGCCTCGCCCCAGATTGATACTGATATGGTCCTCAACCCTGGGATTATTACCCGAATCCGATACTGTGCTTTTCACCGTTTCTGATTAGCTTGTTCTTTGCCGCTTTCTCTTTTCTTCTTCAAAACCTGCGAATACAAAACAAACACAAAACGAATACCAAAATGTGTTACGTGTATGCATGCATGCATGAGTGTGCTCCATTTTGGAGCACCATTTTCGACATTTGCTGCGTGTGCTCCATTTTAGAGCGCCATTTTCGGCATTTGTTGTGTGTGCTCCATTTTGGAGCGCCATTTTCGGCAACTGTTATGGTAGCGGTCCATTTCTGAACCGTGTTGTACGAGAATGTGGCTCATTTTTTAGCCGTTACTTGATGAGGTGGTCTTTGCCGCTACAATCCTGCGAATACAAAATAAAAATTGTATGTATATGATATGTATGCATGTATGTATGGATGCATGATGCTGATGTGGGCCTCGCCCCCAATTGATACTGATATGGACCTCGCCCCCAGACTGATACTATTATGGGCCTCGCCCCCAACTGATACTGATATGGGCCTCGCCCCCAACTGATACTGATATGGGCCTCGCCCCCAGCTGATACTGATATAGGCCTCGCCCCCAACTGATACTGTTATGGGCCTCGCCTCCAACTGATACTGATATGGGCCTCGCCCCCAGACTGATACTGATATGGGCTTCAACCTTTGGACTCATCCCTAAGACTGCTGACATTGTACTGTTGCTGCTTCTGGTTGGCTTGTATTTGACACTTTCTCTTTTTCTCCTCTGAAACCTGTTATTATAAAACAGAACAAACACGAAAAGGAATGCAGGATACATTACGTGTATGCATGCATGCGTGAATGAGTTTCCCATCCCGTCGGGTTAGGTTTTCCGCCAATCCTCTTGGTGACTGCTCAGTCTCAGGCAAAATATTGCTTCAATCTGTCAACATTGATCGGCTCGGTGAACTAATCCCCTTCCAAGTTTGATATTTTCACTGCCTCTATTTCCCAATTTCTGAATGTCTATCTTATCTTTTCTGTTTGCTTATTTCGAGGGTTCCCCGTGTCCATCACTGGATTCCATAATACTAAGGTTGAATACTTTTCTCAAATATACTCATGTTGCAGAAGAGATTCAGCAAAATGAACATCTTTATTATCATTTAAGAAAATGGTTCGAACAAGTAAACTAAATCAATGTCTTTATTAAAAATGCAGGATTGCAATCAAATAAACCAAGAAAAATATCTTCATTGTTTGCGGCATTGTCTTTTTTTTTTTTTTTTTTTTCAGTCTATGGTTCTTCACTACTGCCATCTTCTATCTCAATGTAAGAAGCCTGGTGGTTGAGAGTTTGGAGGACAAAGGTTTTGGGTAGGCTGGAGTTGATCATGTAGGTAGGTGGTGGAACAGAGTGGTAGTTTGGTAGAGGGTTCCTGTGTGTGTTAGGTTGTTATTTTCTTGGATCGGGTATTTTATGGGAATCTATGAGGTCTTGGATTTCATGCCTGAGGCGGGTGCAGTTGTCGGTGTCATGGCCATATAGCTGGTGGAAGTGACAATAAAGGTTCACATTATGTGTGGCGGTGAGGGGTGTGGAAGTGGTTTACCTTCTAAGGGTTTCAAGAGTCCTTGTCCCTGCAACTTTTCAAACACCTTCGACAAAAGTCTACCAAGGTTGCAGAATTGCCTGTTTCTGATGGCAGCGACTTCGACAGTGGTGGTCTTGGTTTCGGAAGGCCCCTCAAAAGCTCTCTTTTTCTGGCTATAAAACTTTTTGCTCTCAGCCTCTTCCTCCTCAATATCCATAAAAGTTTCCCTTAGCTGTCAGAAATCCGCAATCATGGAAGTCATCCTCCTTAGCTTCCCATAGATTGAGGGCTTAGTACCCTTGATAATCATCTTAATTTGGTCTTTCTCTGAAGGCCGAGTCTGCATTTTCAAAAGCCGACCTCTCCAGTGGTCTACATACTCCTTGAAGCCCTCATCCGGCTTCTGCTTAATGTTCTCCAAATCTCGGAGTGACAAATCAATCTCCAAGTCTGTAACATACTGTTTTAAAAAAATGCATCTGCCAATTCCTTCCAATATTCTTTAACCTTCTTCTCAAGGCTATGATACCAAACCACAGGTGCCCCTTCGAGTGACATCCCAATCATCTTTTGGACTTGGCGCTGTGATAGGCCCGCTGAACTCATGACTGAGACATATTACTGCAGATGGACTCTCGGGTCTCCATTCCCATTAAACTTGGCCATGTCGGGCATTTTAAACTGAGTTGGCAGCTGTTCTCCGAAGGTTATTGCCTCATAATCTAACAACTCTTCATGTTTACCCCTCATTTTGTGGTAACTGTTTCAACCTGATCCCGAAGCTTCTGAAATTCTGCCTGAGACCCAATCACTCTGCCTGTTGCATACTCTGCCATGTCATCATCAAAAGTGGGGATATCATCCCCCAACCCATTCGGAGGCTCCTCGCACCTCATATTCTCAGAATTTCCCCCAGTACGGGGTACAACCATATTTGCCATGGCGGTAGTCAAGACTTGCAACTGTTCGGTAATCTTGGCGAAACCATTTTCCAACTGATCTATCCGGGATACCTCATTATCGGATGTACTCATATCTGTTACCGGTCTTTTGGTGAGTCTTCACTCTTCCCCAACCCAACGGGAATCTATGATATCTTTTTGGGACATAGAGGGTGTTAACAGGATGTATGTATGAGGTGCATGAGATGCATGTAACATATAGAACATACTAAATCAATTAAAATTTTCAAATAAATCGGCCCATTATCATTTTAGAAGCTTTTGGGCTAACTGTCATATGAGTGAACTCGTCCTAGTTTAAATGGCCCAACGAGTTCACATCTCATGGCAAGGGGTCCAACTAAATCCAAATGGTAATGTTCCGAACACAAGCACAAAATGGCCCATCAATATTTAGAAGCCTTTGGCCCAATCGTCATAAGATATGTTCTTGTCCTAGTTTAAATGGCCCAACAAGCCCACATCCCATGACAAATGGCCCAAATGGATCCAAACGACGATGTTCCCAAACACAAGCATAAAAGAAAGGTAATGCAAACATAAAATAATAATTTCTATAGAGTGGCCCATCGATATTTCAGAAGCTTTTGGCCCAATTGTCAAAGGATACGAACTCGTCCCAGTTTAAATGGCCCAACAAGTTCGCATTTCTGACAAGAAGTCCAACTGCATCCCAATGAGGATGGCCCACAAACACAAGGAAATAGTTGCTATAGATCATACAACCCCGGTCTACGTATGGGTTCGCAAGGGTGTAGACAAAGGCTATCACCGGCGAATGATGGCCCATAACTAGGTCTCCCTACTCAAGGGTTCGAGTGACCAAGTGAGCGCACCCTTTTTTATACACTAAGGTACGTGCCAACGAGCTATGGTGTGTGACTGACTGTCAAATGGACTTCCCGTTGTAGATTCCCCAGAGGGAGGGTGGAGCGAGGCTCACTTAAATACCCAAGCCTCTTAGGCTCTTATCGCTTGGTGTCAGGAATAAACAACGAGTCCTCCAAATTAGTCCATCACAATAGGCTACGAGTAGATGGCTATCTAGGTGCCTTCACAGCTTTTCCTTCTAGAAAGGTAGTGAGTGATGGAAGACACCAAACCATTACCTAGCCTCAAAATGCCTTTGATTAAACACCTTTTAACCCACTGTAGACACGGTCAATTAAAGCACAAATCATAATATTACAAGACATTATTTCGGGGCCGATTCTCTATCCTCAGTGGAGTCGCCAGACTGTGGGCCAAGGTTAGGTGTTTTATGGGGTTTTTTGGGCCAAAGGTGCTCTAAACTGAGGTCCAACAAGTGAGCTTGACGCTAAACAAGTGAATAAGGATCTAACGAAATACCGATTCCCTTTCGACGACCGTTTCCCGCAATATCCTTAACTAAAAAGGTAGTGCCTCCAACTGAGACTCATCATCGGGTTTCACATGCAAAAATACAATGCCTACAATAGTCATACTACCAATGGAATTCCGAGGGGTCTATCCAGAGCGAAGCTGTTTCCGTACCATCGATAAACACAACCTCCTATTACACTTGCATGAGTATCCAATACCCAAATATATGAGAACTATGTCGTTATGCTCCCATAACACGCACAAGTGCAATACTAGTCTATTCCGTATTATCGATGTCCAATCTCGATAATAGTCCGACTAGGAATGTTTTAATGATTAAACCTTAATGGATTGATACTGTCTCATATCTTATCAATCTGGAACTAATCATATAGACTTTTATCATTTATATATCCCGGTAATCTAATTACAAATGATAAAAGAGCAATTTCATTTGTCACATAGTTAATTTGTACAACAACACCATGTTCTGTACAAATAGTGATGCTATGAGTCATAATTGTCCAACAATCTCCCACTTGGCCTATAGCCAATCACTCAAGTGTCTTACACTTGAACTATGTACTGTTTGCTCAAACTTCTGCTGAGAAAAAGCTTTCGTCAGCGGATTTGCAAAGTTATCATCTGATGTGATTTATTCGATCATCACATCGCCATGATGTATGATCCGAACGAATCAGATGAATAGTTGAAGTATATACTTGGATCGTTGATGAGACCATTAATTCTTTAGCCTGTGTTGTAGCCTAACTCAGCTGCTAACAAAACTACACCTAATCTTATTAGGATTATTAAGATCCAAATGGCTTCTATTGCTGCCTCAGCTGCAGCAATATTCCGCTTTTATTGTTTATTCGGCAACAGTATCTTGCTTGGAAGATTTCCAGCTCATTGTTCCGTTATTCAAACTATATAGTACCTTTATTACGATTTATAGTCGTTTTATCGGTTATGAAACTTGCAGCAGTGAACCCAGTCACTTCAAGTTCTCCTTCTCCATAGCTTAAGAAAGCATCCTTAGATCATCTAAGATACTTAAGGATGTTCTTAACATCAATCCAGTGACTATCACTTGGATTGGCCTGATTCTGACTCCATATGCTCAAAGCATATGAGACACCAGGTCGCGTACATTAATTTCAATGTACGTGTTCTCGGAGAGTGCCAATAACTTTTAGATCTATCCCAGTAGATCCTTATTCCTAGAATAAAGGTTGTCTCTCCCAAGAATTCTACGGAGAACCGATTGTTTTATGGGAATATCATTTCCAAGAAATGATATATCATCATTATTTAAGACAATCACTTTCAGTGCTCTCCCACTAACCTCCTTATATACACAAGAATCATATTCGTTTTGAATTAAATCATACACCATTATGATTACATCAAAATGATAGTTCCAAGAACGCAATGCTTGCTTCAATCCATAAATGGATCGAATAACCTGCAAAACTTGTTTGCTTGTTTTGGTACGACAAAACCATTAGGATGTTGTAAACATCCTTCAAAAGGTTTCCGTTTAAGGAAAGCGATTTTGACGTTCAGCTGCCATATTTCATAAATGAAACATGCAGCATTAGCAAGCATTATCCAAATGGATCTAACCATGACAACAAGTAAAAGGTTTCATCGTAATCGACACAATGTTGATAACGATACCTTTTCGCTACAAGCCTAGCTTAGTACGTTGTATGTTGCCATCCATGTATGTCTTCCTTGAAGACTTATATAGTACCAATAGGCACAATGCCTTCCGGTACATCAACCAATGCCCAATTTTGGTTGGTATACATGGAATCCATTTTGGACTTCATGGCACTTTGCCATAATAGGGAGTCGATACCTTGTATCACTTCCTCATACGTAGTCAGTTCGTATTCCTCAATAAGATTGACATCTTTATGAGGTGAGATCAGAAACCCATACCTCCGAGGTTGTTTTCTGACTCTCTCCGACTTACGCGTGTAGGCACTGCATTTTTACACATAAGTCCCTATGATGAGTCTCATTTTGGAGACACTACCTTTTAAGTCACGGAGGTCACGGAAAACGGAACATCGGAAGGGAGGGGAATTCAGAAAATAAACAAGGTTCACTATTTTCGTTGGTGCTACGTTCGTGTATACGTTCGAACGTCAGGCAGATTGCGGATGTTGGTGCCGCGTTCGAGTAAGCGTTCGAACAGTGTCGGTAATTCTGGTTTTACTGCTAGCCTCACATTAAGCCCAATTCGCCCAAACCTTGGCCCACACGCCCAAGCCCACTTAAAACACATATTTAACACATGGTGAAATCAAAACAAATCTAAAAATCATATACCAAATTAAATAAAATACTTACACAAATTAAAGAAATTGCATGCCTAATTAAAATCAACCAACAAACTAAATGCCTAATCTAAACCAATCAAATATAATCATACCAAGTTAAAATCAATCAACCAATATATTATTCCCAAACTTAAAATATTGTATGCCTAATCAACATAAACTAAATATTCAACCTTCCCTATCTAGCCAAGATTTGTCCCCCTCAATCTTTGACTTCCCTTATCCAAGCCAATCAAATCCATTTCCTTGTCAAGCCTAACCCTTTGCCTATAAAAAGAAACCTTCACCAACCTTCTCAAGGGTAGCTGGCTCATAGACACAACTCTCCCTCACTCTCAATAACAAAAAGATCACAAACCAAAGAACCCCCATCGCCTTGACCAAAACACATCCCGAACAGCCCCCTCACCTCACCAAAAAACACATCCCAAGCAGCCCTAAACACACACATAAAACAGCCCCCGAACCACACCATAACACCACCGAAAATAACACCCAAAACAGTAGCCAAAATATCCCAAAAAAAGTAACTAAAATACAGCAGTAAAACAGTAGCAGTGGCAGCGAATCGGAGTCAAAACAGCAGCAAAAGACGGAGGACGACGACCCAAAACAGTAAGACAACGAACGAGAGCAGTGAACCAGTGAACCGGAAGAGTTGCGGAGCTTTACCCCTTCCGATCTTCGTGAAACGCGAGTCCGAGAGACGACTTAAAAGGTTAGACCTGAGGGCACTTTTTCATTAGTTTCTATCCGTTTCTTTTGTTATTGAATTTTATTCGCATGAGAGTCGTTTATGGATGCATGTTGTGGCCTGAATGAAATGGAAGAGTGTCGTCTCTTGTGGTATATAGGATGGAAACCCAGACGTAAATTCCGTAGCCGAATCCGAATGGACGGTAGTGCGGTCTGTACTTGGGACACAACTCCACGTACCACTTGAGTAAACGGCACCTTCTCTTGTTTTGTGTTGCTTTGGTCTATCTTTCTTGTTATTTAAATTCTGCATGTCGCTTATTTGTGCATGATACGATCGAGTGCATGGGCTTAGTAAGTGCGATGAAAGGTCCCCTAATTGGAGGGATTAAAATCCTTCACCACATGCTTTGCCGCACCGATTGATGTGTGTTCGGTTGAATGCGAAATACGTTCAATCGGACATACTTAGTTTGATATGATTGTCTTTATTTTCGTATGCATGATTCAACCAAGCGCATGGGCTTAGTAAGTGTGATGTGAGATCCCCTATGGGGAGGGGCTAAAGCCCTTTACCACGATACTTGCCGCGCCGTTTGATGTGTGTTCGGTTGGATACAAGATACATTCAATCGGGCACATTATGTTTAATATTATTGCTTTTAATTCTTGTATGCATGGTTCCGTCGAGCGCATGGGCTTAGTATGTTGGTCTAAAGGTCCTCTCTTTGAGAGATCAAGAGCCCCCAAAAGGCCACCTTTACGGCAGTACTACTCGCCGCGCCCCCCCTTTATTTTGTCCTTTACGTATTGCGTCCCATTTCATGCATCAGGTCTGTTCCCGTTCGAACGCGTTTACGAACGCAACTCGAACGCGCATGTATTTTGCCTTGTCATGCATTCTGTTTCATTTCTGTTCGAACGCGTTCACGAACGCCACACGAACGTGAGTATTCTGTTTCGTTTCCATTTGAAAGCGTTAACGAACGCCACACGAATGTGAGTATTCTATTTCATTTCCGTTTGAACGCGTTATCAAACGCCATACGAACGCGAACCTTCTGTTTACCGTTCAAACGCGTTTACGAACGCTACACGAATGCACACGCACTTTCTTAGTTTCATAATGTATCAGGCCTGGTTCCGTTCGAATGCGTTCTCGGACGCTACACGAACGCAAACCTTCTGTTTATCGTTCGAACGCATTTACGAACGCTACACGAACGCGCACCCACTGAACTGAGTCCTCTTCATTAGATTTCATGCATAGTTCTCCTAGTAGCTATCCCCACATGTATGAATACAAATATGTAATGTATTACAATCCATATGCTTATGTCATGATAACATTTGAGTATTATTTCTTGTGGTACATCGGATGGAAACCCAGACATAAATTCTGTAGCCGATTCCGAATGGACGGTAGTGCGGTCTGTACTTGGGATACAATTCCACGTACCACTTGGAAAAGTGCCCATATGTGTGCTTGTATGGTTAATATGTGTGCTTGTGTTTTCCTGAATGTAATATGCAAATGAAGTTTTATGTTTGTTGCTATTTTGATATATGTTAAGCATGCAATTTTAAATGTGAGATATATGTGAAATGTGTGCATAAGTTTTATTTTGCATGTGAGAATTTAGAAGCATGATACTCTTGGAAATAAGTGTTATTTAAGCTTGATTAAATTATTACATAAATCCTTTCATTACAAGTGACATAAGTAAGGGACCATTCCGAACCCAACGGTTTGAGGTCTTCTCTTGCGAGGGGTGAGTGCGGCCTTAAACCTTTGTCCCGGTTCACACCGGGTGGCGACTCCATATTATTTAGTATTTCCCAACTAGTGCCGCGAGCCTAGAAACGGCGTCGCCCAGGTCCTGTTGTCCACAGTCTGGCGACTCCACTGGGGATAGAGAATCGGCCCCGAAATATTATCTTGTAATGTTTGGATTTATGTTCTAATTGACCGTGTCTATAGTGGATGAAATGGGGGTTTAATCAAAGGCATTTTGAGGCTAGGTAATGGTTTGGTGTCTTCCTTCACTCACTACCTTTCTAGAAGGAAAAGCTGTGAAGGCACCTAGATAGCCATCTACTCGTAGCCTTTTGTGATGGACTAATTTGGAAGACTCGTTGTTTATTCCTGACACCAAACGATAAGAGCCTAAGAGGCTTGGGTATTTAAGTGAGCCTCGCTCCACCTTCCCTCTGGGGAATCTACAACGGGAAATCCATTTGACAGTCCGTCACACACCATAGCTCATTGGCACGTACCTTAGTGTATAAAAAAGGGTGCGCTCACTTGGTTGCTCGAACCCTTGATGGGGAGACCTAGTTGTGGGCCATCATTCGCCGATGAGAGCCTTTGTCCATACTCCCACGAACCCATGCGTAGACCGGGTTGTATAGCCTATAACAAATATTTCCTTGTGCTTTAGGACCATTATCATTTGGATGAATTGGACTCTTTGTCAAAAATGCGAACTTGCTGGGCCATTTAAACTAGGGCTAGTTCGTATCTTATGACAATTAGGCCCAAAGCTTCTGAAATGATGGTGGGCCACACGGTAGAAGTTACTATTTTATGTTTATGATATCTTCTTGTATGCTTATGTTTGGGAACATTGCTATTTGAATCCATCTGGATCTTTTGTCAATAGATATGGGCTTGTTGGGCCATTTAAACTGGGACAAGAACGTATCTTATGACGATTGGGCCAAAGGCTTCTAAATGACAATGGGCCATTTTGTGATTGTGTTCGGAGTATTATCATTTGGATTTAGTTGGGCTCCTTGCCATAAGATATGAACTTGTTGGGCCATTTAAACTGGGACGTGTTCACTCTTATGACAGTCAGCCCAAAAGCTTCTAAAATGATAATGGGCCGACTTGTTTGAAAATTTTATTGACTTAGTATGATTTATATGTTATATGCCTCTTATGCACATCATGCATACATACATCATGTTAACCCTTGTGTTCTGAAAGCCATCATAGATTCCCGTTGGGTTAGAAAAAAGGGAAGACTCATCAAAATACTGGGAACAGACATGAGTGAATCAGATATTGAGGTGTCCCAATGGATCAGTTGGAAAACGGTCTCGCCAAGGTCACTGAACAGTTGCAAGCCTTGACTACTGCCATGACAAATATGGATGTGCCCCGTGCTGGGGGAAATTCTGAGAATGTAAGGCGCGAGGAGCCTCCGAATGGGTTGGGGGATGATATCCCCGCTTTTGATGATGATATGGCAGAGTATGCAACAGACAGAGTGATTGGGTCTCAAGCCGAGATACAGAAACTCAGGGACCAGGTTGAATCCGTTACCCGCAAGATGAGGGGTAAGAATGAAGATTTGCTAGATTATGAGACAATGAAGTTTGAGGAGCAGTTGCCAGCGCAGTTTAAGATGCCGGATTTGGCTAAGTTCAATGGGAATGGAGATCCGAGGGTGCATCTCCGTCAGTATGTGTCTGTTATGAGTTCAGTTGGCTTGTCTCAGCGCCAGGTACAGAAAATGTTTGGGATGTCACTCGAGGGGGCACCCGTAGTATGGTACCATAACCTGGACAAGCAGGTTAAGGAAGATTGGAGGGAGCTAGCTGATGCTTTCTTAAAACAATATGTCACAGACCTGGAGATTGACTTGTCACTCCGTGACTTAGAAAATATCAAGCAGAAGCCGGAGGAAAATTTCAAGGAATATGTGGACCGCTGGAGGAGCCAGCTTCTGAAGATGCAGACCCGGCCCTCAGAAAAGGACCAGATCAAAATGATCATCAAGGGCACCAAGCCCTCTATTTATGGCAAACTGAGGAGAATGACTTCGATGATTACTGATTTTCGACAGCTGGGGGACAGTTATGGATATTAAGGAGGAGGAAGCCGAGAACAGAAAGTTTTATGGACATAACAAAAGGAATATGGGGGACATTCAGGAACTATGCCTGCTACTGCTGAGGTCACTGCCATTAAGAACAGACGATTTTCTAACCTTGGTAAGCCTCTTTCAAAGGTATTCGAAAAGCTGAAGGCGCAAGGACTCTTAAAACCTTTGGAACCTAGGCCCATTCCAAATCCTGTGCCACCTCACATGAACTTAAACTTATACTGTCACTTCCACCAAGAAAAAGGCCATGACACCGACAACTGCGCCCGCCTCAGACATGAAATCCAAAACCTCATCGATGCCCATACAATACCCGACCCAGAGAAAAAGAACAACCCAACGCACACAGAAATCCCCTACCCAACTACATGATCAACTCTGGCCTACCCGAAACCCTTGTCCTCCAAACTCTCAACCACTCAGCTTCATAGGAATAAGGGATAACAATGGTGAAGAACCATGGGCTGAAGAAGAGGGCACTGTTGTTTCTCCTAGTTTATCTTGCACTTTTAATAAAGACATTGATTTTGTTTACCTGTTCGAACGTTTCCTCAACAATAATAAAGGCGATCATTTCATTTATCTGCCTAAGACTATTACTTTCAAACTTGCAACATGAGTGTGTTCAATCTTGGTAATGTGATGCTCAGAGCGTAGGGAATCCTCAAAAGAAGCAAGCAGAAAAGATAAGTTAGCCATTCAGGAATTGGGAAATGGAGACAGTGGGACTGTTAGACTTGGAAAGAAAAGGGTTCCTGGAAAAAATCAGGGTAAACAGGTGGAAATGGTACTTTCCCTAAGAGGAGAATGGTCATCAATGGAATTGACGGAAGACCTAACCCAACGAGATAGAAACTCATTCACGCATGCATGCATACACGTAACATATTTTGCATTCCTTTTTGTGTTTGTGTTTGTTTTGTGTTCATAGGTTTTGAAGAAGAAAGAGAGAAAACGGCAAATGAAAGCCAGTCAGAAGCATCAATATTAGCATCAGTATCAGCATGGGGCGAGGCCCATATCAATATCAACATAGGGGCGAGGCCCATATCAATATCAGTTTGAGGGCGAGGCCCACATCATCTTTAGCTTGGGGGCGAGGCCCATGTCAGCTCGGGGGCGAGGCCCATATCAGTTTGGGGGCGAGGCCATATCAGTATCGGATCGAGGGCGAGGCCCATATCAGTTCAGGAAGAAAGCCTATATTTGGTTCAGCTCGGGAATAAAGCCTACATTCGGTACAATCCAGGAACAAAGCCTCATGTCAGTATAGTTCGGGAATAAAGCTCAAGGGGAAGAAAGCCTCATGTCAGTATAGTTTGAGAACAAAGCTCAAGGGGAAGAAAGCCTCATGTCAGTATAGTTTGAGAACAAAGCTCAAGGGGAAGAAAGCCTCATGTCAGTATAGTTTGAGAACAAAGCTCAAGGGGAAGAAAGTCTCTTATCAGTATAGTTTGAGAACAAAGCTCAAGGGGAAAAAATCCTCATATCAGTATAGTTTGAGAACAAAGCTCAAGGGGAAGAAAGCTCATGTCAGTACAGTTCGGGAACAAAGCCCACACTCAGTGCAGTTCGGGAATAAAGCCCACATTCAATACAATTCAGGAAGGAAGCCTACGTCCAGCAAACTCGGGAATAAAGCCCACATTCAGTTCAGTTCAGAAAAAAAGCCTGCATTCAGTCAGTACGGGAATAAAGCCCACATCCAATGCAGTTCGGGAATAAAGCCCACACCAGTGCAGTTCAGGAAGAAAGCCCACATTCAGTACAGTTCAGGAAGAAGCCTGCATTCAGCTCAGTACGGGAATAAAGCCCACATCCAATGCAGTTCGGGAATAAAGCCCACATCAGTGCAGTTCAGAAAGAAAGCCCACATTCAGTACTGTTCAGGAAGAAAGCCTGCATTCAGCTCAGTTCGGGAACAAAGCCCACACTCAGTACAGTTCGGAAGAAGAAAGCCCACATTCAACACAATTGAAGGAATAAAGCCTAGAGGAATAAAGCCTCATCTCAACACAGTTCGAGAATGAACAAGCCGGGAATGACACTCCAAGAATGGAAGCACAGTTCGAGAATGGACCACATCACAGCACGGTTCGAGAATGAACCAGGGGTCGCAGCACCTCACCATCCAAATCAACTCAACTCAACACATGGTAAGTCAAGTGGCAGCTGGCGAGCCAGGTAAGTGAAAATGCATTGCATGTACTTTGATAGGATTGTCACTGTCACACACTGCACAAGTCCCATCAAAGGGGGGCGACTGTAGGCACTGCATTTTTACACATAAGTCCCTATGATGAGTCTCATTTTGGAGACACTACCTTTTAAGTCACGGAGGTCACGGAAAACGGACATCGGAAGGGGGAATTCAGAATAAACAAGGTTCACTGTTTTCGTTGGTGCTACGTTCGTGTATACGTTCGAACGTCAGGCAGATTACGGACGTTGGTGCCGCGTTCGAGTAAGCGTTCGAACGGTGTCGGTAATTCTAGTTTTACTGCTAGCCTCACATTAAGCCCAATTCGCCCAAACCTTGGCCCACACGCGCAAGCCCACTTAAAACACATATTTAACACATGGTGAAATCAAAACAAATCTAAAAATCATATACCAAATTAAATAAAATACTTACACAAATTAAAGAAATTGCATGCCTAATTAAAATCAACCAACAAACTAAATGCCTAATCTAAACCAATCAAATATAATCATACAAAGTTAAAATCAATCAACCAATATATTATTCCCAAACTTAAAATATTGTATGCCTAATCAACATAAACTAAATATTCAACCTTCCCTATCTAGCCAAGATTTGTCCCCCCTCAATCTTTGACTTCCCTTATCCAAGCCAATCAAATCCCTTTCCTTGTCAAGCCTAACCCTTTGCCTATAAAAAGAACCCTTCACCAACCTTCTCAAGGGTAGCTGGCTCATAGACACAACTCTCCCTCACTCTCAATAACAAAAAGATCACAAACCAAAGAACCCCCATCGCCTTGACCAAAACACATCCCGAACAGCCCCTTCACCTCACCAAAAAACACATCCCAAGCAGCCCTAAACACACACATAAAACAGCCCCCGAACCACACCATAACACCACCGAAAATAACACCCAAAACAGTAGCCAAAATATCCCAAAAACAGTAACTAAAATACAGCAGCAAAACAGTAGCAGCGGCAGCGAATCGGAGTCAAAACAGCAGCAAAAGACGGAGGAGGACGACCCAAAACAGTAAGACAACGAACGAGAGCAGTGAACCAGTGAACCGGAAGAGTTGCGGAGCTTTACCCCTTCCGATCTTCGTGAAACGCGAGTCCGAGAGACGACTTAAAAGGTTAGACCTGAGGGCACTTTTTCATTAGTTTCTATCCGTTTCTTTTGTTATTGAATTTTATTCGCATGAGAGTCGTTTATGGATGCATGTTGTGGCCTGAATGAAATGGAAGAGTGTCGTCTCTTGTGGTATATAGGATGGAAACCCAGACGTAAATTCCGTAGCCGAATCCGAATGGACGGTAGTGCGGTCTGTACTTGGGACACAACTCCACGTACCACTTGAGTAAACGGCACCTTCTCTTGTTTTGTGTTGCTTTGGTCTATCTATTTCTTGTTATTTAAATTCTGCATGTCGCTTATTTGTGCATGATACGATCGAGTGCATGGGCTTAGTAAGTGCGATGAAAGGTCCCCTAATTGGAGGGATTAAAATCCTTCACCACAATGGTTTGCCGCACCGATTGATGTATGTTCGGTTGAATGCAAAATACGTTCAATCGGACATACTTAGTTTGATATGATTATCTTTATTTTCGTATGCATGATTCAACCAAGCGCATGGGCTTAGTAAGTGTGATGTGAGATCCCCTATAGGGAGGGGCTAAAGCCCTTTACCACGATGTTTTGCCGCGCCGGTTGATGTGTGTTCGGTTGGATACAAGATACATTCAATCGGGCACATTATGTTTAATATTATTGCTTTTAATTCTTTGTATGCATCGTTCCGTCGAGCGCATGGGCTTAGTATGTTGGTCTAAAGGTCCTCTCTTTGAGAGATCAAGAGCCCCCAAAAGGCCACCTTTACGGCAGTACTTCGCCCCCCCCCCTTTATTTTGTAATTTACGTATTGCGTCCCATTTCATGCATCAGGTCTGTTCCTGTTCGAACGCGTTTACGAACACAACTCGAACGCGCATGTATTTTTCCTTGTCATGCATTCTGTTTCATTTCTGTTCGATCGCGTTCACGAACGGCACACGAACATGAGTATTCTGTTTCGTTTCCGTTTGAAAGCGTTAACGAACGCCACACGAAAGTGAGTATTCTGTTTCGTTTCCGTTTGAACGCGTTATCAAACGCCATACGAACGCGAACCTTCTGTTTACCGTTCAAACGCGTTTACGAACGCTACACGAACGCACACGCACTTTCTTAGTTTCATAATGTATCAGGCCTGGTTCCGTTCGAACGCGTTCTC
Organism: Zanthoxylum bungeanum; assembly: GCA_019454045.1. Classification (NCBI taxonomy): domain Eukaryota; kingdom Viridiplantae; phylum Streptophyta; class Magnoliopsida; order Sapindales; family Rutaceae; genus Zanthoxylum; species Zanthoxylum bungeanum. The sequence goes on from SKCR01052666.1 coordinate 29,674, forward strand.
AGACTCTACACGAACGCAAACCTTCTGTTTATCGTTCGAACGCGTTTATGAACTCTACACGAACGCGCACCCACTGAACCGAGTCCTCTTCATTAGATTTCATGCATAGTTCTCCTAGTAGCTATCCCCACATGTATGAATACAAATATGTTAATGTATTACAATCCATATGCTTATGTCATGATAACATTTGAGTATTATTTCTTGCGGTATATCGGATGGAAACCTAGACTTAAATTCTGTAGCCGATTCTGAATGGACGGTAGTGCGGTCTGTACTTGGGATACAATTCCACGTACCACTTGGAAAAGTGCCCATATGTGTGCTTGTATGGTTAATATGTGTGCTTGTGTTTTCCTGAATGTAATATGCAAATGAAGTTGTATGTTTGTTGCTATTTTGATATATGTTAAGCATGCAATTTTTAATGTGAGATATATGTGAAATGTGTGCATAAGTTTTATTTTTCATGTGAGAATTTAGAAGCATGATACTCTTGGAAATAAGTGTTATTTAAGCTTGATTAAATTATTACATAAATCCTTTCATTACAAGTGACATAAGTAAGGGACCATTCCGAACCCAACGGTTTGAGGTCTTCCCTTGTGAGGGGTGAGTGCGGCCTTAAACCTTTGTCCCGGTTCACACCGGGTGGCGACTCCATATTATTTAGTATTTCCCAACTAGTGCCGCGAGCCTAGAAACGGCGTCGCCCAGGTCCTGTTGTCCACAACGCGGTTCTTGTGTATTCGAAGATTATTGGTACAGTTTCATCCTTGATGAACTGTTTGTGTTTCATTAAGGAATTGGTGTCTGGAACAGTATTACTCTGATTTTCATCGAGTTTTACTTTCCTCCCACTTACCACTGCGTATAGGTATTCCTCTTAGGAAAACCGCATGGCGAGCAACAATTAAATTGTTCTCTTGTGAGTTGTATAAGTATTATACCTTGGTTACCCTAGGATAACCTACAAATTAGGCACTTATCCGATTTGGGTTCTAGTTTGGTATCATCCAAACATATGCCCAGCATTCCCAAATCTTCAAGAATGAGAAAACCCAGTTTCTTTCATGTTCATATCTAATATGAAATCTGTTAAACAGATTTTTATGGAACCTTATTCAAAATAAGTGTTGCACTGTTTAATGCATATCCCTTGAAGGAAAATGGTAGCTCAGAGCAACTCATGATTAACCTTATCATGTCTAACAGAATTCGGTTTCTCAGTTCGGATACACCTCTAAATTGAGGTGTTCCGGAAGGAGTCCACATTGAAAGAATACTATACTCTTTCAAGTAATTGAGAAGCTTATTGCTTAAGTATTTCCATCATGGTCTAACCGTGACGGTTTAATACTTTAGCCGATCTATCTGTCTACTTCGTGTCGAATTCCTCTGAATTTATCAAAAGTTTCTGATTCGTGTTTCAAAAGAAACACATAACCATAACGCGATGCCACATCCGTAAAGGTTATGAAGTATTCATATCCACCTCTAGCCTAGCTAGATATGGGCCCACTTACGTCACTATGAACGAGGGTTAACAGATCGGTGGCACTTGTACTTTTACCAAGTAAAAGGTGTTTTAGGCATTTTGCCTAATAAACTAGATTCGTAGACATCATTTGAATATAATCAAATCCGTCCTAGTATCCACTCTTCAAAAGTGTGGATATACGAGTCTTGTTTAATGTGTCCCAGACAACAATGCCACAAATAAGTCTCATCTAATTAATTCAGTTTGAGCTATTTGTTTGTCATGTCATACGTTTGAGATTCATTTATATTCAAAATATAAATACTGTTATTCACATTTAATGTGTTTATCTCAATATCATCTTTATAAAATAAAACACTTTAGTGTTCTAGAATATAAAGGTATACCCGCAACGAGTTATACTCTGATATAGAGATAATGTTTCTAGTCAAACTAGTTATATTTTAACAGTTTTCTAATTTAAGTACACACCCAAATGGTAGTTCCTAAACTTAGGTTTCTACGGTTAAAACATCGACTCTTGTCCCGTTTCCGACTCGTAGGTAAATCTCAACTGAAGTCAGTATCCTGCTTATCAATAGATTATGCACATCAGTACATATGTTATGTACCACATCTAGTATCAAAATCCAATTTTGAAATTAATAGCGAACATGTTTATGACAAATATACTTAAAGCCGGAGCCTTGCCCCATTTTACTTCCTTCATGTCTGCCTTGTCCATACGACAGTCACGCTTCCAGTGACCCCGTTTGCCACAATTTAGGCAGACATCTTGGGATATGTCCTTTGTCTTCCCAGAAGATTGTGATGATTTTGCCTTTGCCACTTTTAGAAGCTTTGGCTCTGCCTCCTAGAGCATAGCCATCAACTCTCCAAGAGTTTACTCTTGGTTCACAATGAACCTGCCCCAGCTTTCGGGTAGAGACTATAAGATCAAATCTTTAGTAGTCTCGGCCACGTAGGTAATGCCTAGCTAACCTAGCTGATCAATGTCAGCAATCATCTGTGACACCTAGTGCTCGAAAGATGTACCCTCTGACATATTCGAGCTAAAGAGCTTCTTATGTAATTTGTACTTCTAAGAATAAATCTATGAAGATCTTTAATTTCAACATCATAGTACAATGATCTAATCCTTAATTTTGATGACGGAATTAAAGTGTCATTGCGGTAAGCATAATGGATTGAGCACTAAAGTTATCATCACATGAATCTTCCAAAGATCATGTTCTACTATTTGCTCAACTCCGGGCTTAGGCCCAAGAGGTTGCTCTATCAAATAGAGTAACTTCTTAGTTCCCAAGACTATCCTGAGGTTCTAATCCCAATCTGAAAATTAAAGTCGTTTAAAGACATTTTTACCCAGGATTATGTTTTAAAAGCTAATCTTTCATTTATCTTGATTGCTATAGTCCAACTATCCAATCAACGATTTGAGGTACTATTAAATATAATGATTACTATAGTCTAACTATATAATCAACTATAATTTAATCATTTAAATTCAAATATATTGATTACTATAATCCAATTATATAATAAACTATAAATTGAAGTAGTTTGAATACAGTCCAACTGTTTAATTAAAACAACGATTAAATATTAGTCCAACTAATATATTTTTTAAATTAATGAAGAAAAATTGAAATGAGCGCGTATTGGCAAATATCTAAACGAAATTGCAAATTTAATACTAGCCTCCCACTATTTTTCGGCGAGCCACTAACCCTCTGTTGAGTACTCGGGAAACCTTGTTTCCTAGTGGGCTATGATCCCGTTAAATAACACACAACCTTGACTTTGGCCAACAAATTGTATGATATTTAACTAGGTAGATCTCTAAGATCAATTGGATCTCATCCAATTCCTAGATCCAGTAGGTGGACATCCAAGTCCAACACATATATCTAATATATGCCAATATATCCAATATATTTTCCTAACCTTTTTCCTCTGAATCAACTAAGCCTTGGCTTTGGAACAACAAACTTAATGATTCCAGTTAAGCGGGACCCATTGACCTTGGAAAGCTTCGTAATTGATGTCGATGGACAAGAAGTGATCTTGACTTTGGCCAACAAATCACAACTTGGACAAGACATGCGATATGGAACAAAGCCTTCATGATTCAAACACATCTGCGATGGACAAAGGTCTTGACTTTGGCCAACAAACCAGTGCCAATCTTGGATCTTGAGAATGAATCATTCAATGGAAGGAAAAATGCTTAATATATGTTGAGGGTTTTTCGCGTAATTGGCAACCAATTAATTATCTTTGTTAAGGTCTCATCATACACCCTTAAACATGCATTCTAAAAACATAATAAGGCGGGTAAATAAATTAATAATGATATGCGGATGGATATTTAAAACACTTGTTCCTAGAACAAATTTCTCCATTTCCTCTCTCCCGCTAGCACAAATCTTACTTCTACCCAATTATATAACACTTCTAAAGAAACCTCATTTACAATGAGGGGAATATGTGAGAAGAGAAATACAAAGAGTCAAGAGGTAATAGGCTGGACACGTAGGTCCAATTAATAAATTCTAAATTTATTACAGCAATTTCCAAAATTGCCCTCACCCATCTAATATCCATCCGATATACATTATTCATACATCACATCCATGTATTCACACAAAGCATGTTATCAATCAATCTAATCCAATTAATTAATCTGAAATTAATGACCATCCAATGTTCAAACAACGATTTGATTTGCGCGAGTCCAACTCGTTTTAAGAATAAGTACATAAAGTACGAATTCTCGAATTATATTAAACTACAATATTAAATCCAATTTAATTCGCATTTAATACTAATTCTATATTTAATTCCAAATTAAATAATTACACTTTATTAATGAGCCTTTTGCGACTTAGATTCTAAATCTAATCATTATGGGTCTCAAAGCCCAATTAACATCTAATGTCAATTTAATTAAAGTACAATGGGCTTTCAATTAATTTATAAGGCATGGACTTTGGCAACCAAAGCCCAATAAGGAATCACCCTTTTGCCAAAAATCAATTTCGGCCCATTAGGCCCAATTAAAAACTTAAAGGCCCATTTTATTATATTTGGACTTTATGGAAATGGTTTTAGGCCCAATTGGATCCAACCAATTAACCTAAACCAAACTTGGCCCAACCAAGCCCATCAAGTGTATTGCCATAATTAATTAACCAAATTAACATTTCCAAAATACTAATTTACTCAATTAATCATGCTAATCATCATCAACACATGTCCAATATTATTGAATAAGAAAATCAATTCATTTCATGCTATAAGCTAACGACAATTAAGGATTTTTCAAAATCGATTTCGATTTCAATCCAATTGAATCTCAAATCAAAATTTCCCAAGTCTTTCAAACTCATCCAATGATTCAAAAAACAAAAAATTACCATGACATTAGGGCACTCAACTTTCGGCCAAGCCAATAATTTGGGGAAAAATTGATCCAATTCAATTTTCATCAAATTGATCATGCATAACACTATGTTATCATCATTCAAGCATACTCAATCAAACAATTTCATCAAATCATGCTCAAATCATTTTTACCCAAATTTTACCCTAAATCATTTTCACGCTTAATCAAGGCTCTGATACCATTGTTGAGTTTCTACTATAGTCCCAAGATCATTCAAGCAATGAAAATAATGTGATACAATAAAGAAGTATGGCGGAATCATACTTACAATGAACGGATTTGTGATGCAATGAACACAAAACTTTCTCCATTCCTTGGAAGCTCTCGGCCATGCCCAAAATTTGTGCTCCATTTGTGTTCTTCAAGCTCCAAGCTTTGATTTGAGATTCCATGCTCAAGGGTTTGTTTCCCTATCACCTTTGGATGACTCTTTAGTGTGCTATCACTCTTGAAAAATTGCCACAATTTTTCTTTGCCTTCTTGCATCTCTCGGCATTGAGAGAAAAATTGAGAGAATTTTGGCCCTTGGCCGAATGGTGAGGGAGAGAGGGAGAGAAGATGAAGTTGTGTGTTTTTTTTTTTGTGTATTTTAGATTTCAAAAATCTAATACCAAAAACCAAAGTAAAAAATGTACAAGGCATTTAAGCCTTCCAACCACCACCATCAATCACAAGTGACAACCATCACATCACTCAAAGTGATATGACTTCCTGTTGGTTTCTATGATTAGTCCCAAGATCAAAATGAACAATGAAATATGAATGAATAACGAAGAAATAAGGCGGAAACATACTTACAACGATCGGTTTAGGATGTGATGAACAATAAAATTTCTTCCTCCAAGAGCTCCCAGAATCGGCCAAGTGAAAGGTAGAAGCTCCAAGATTTTCCTTGAGTTTCCAAGCTCTTGTGTTGGTTTCCCTATCACCTCTTGATGATCCTTGAAGAGTGCTAGCCCTTGGTGAATTTTTGCAAGAAAAACTCACACCTTTTCTTCACAAATTTTGCAAAGAAAATGAAATGGGAGAGAGCCAAAAACTGTTCACAGTTTCGGCCTTTGGAGAGAAGAGAGAAGATGATATTTTGATTTCAAAAATCAATGGTAATTATTTCAAAAATAATTGTGAAAGATATACCAAAAGTTGGTAAATATTTAAGTCAACATGTCTTTCACCTTTTCAAGATTTGGAGTGTATATCACTATTTCACCAACTCACCTAAACCCATCAAACTAAAGTAATTAAGTGACAAGTGATGTGATGGTTGATGTGACATGTGGGCCCTACTCGATTCCGAATGCGAGTGGGCCCGCAAACACTCCTGGGCTCGGGTTCTCTAATTCCGAATTAACGAACTTCCGTCGCGACGTAATTAAATCGAATTTAATTAAATAATTATGCCTAGAAAAATTACTATTCACATCGCATAAGTATCATATACTTAAATATATGAGAACTATGCCGTTATGCCCTCACAATGCGCACAAGTGCAATACTAGTCTATTCTGCATTATCGATGTCCAATCTCGATAATACTACGACTAGGGATATTTAATGATTAAACCTTTATGGATTGATACTATCTCATATCATCTCAATCCGGAACTAATCATATGGACTTTTACCATTTATATATGAAAGTAAATAAATTACAAAACGGTAAAAGGCAATTTCATTACTACATAGTTAATTTTGTACAAAAACACAATGTCTTTTACAAAACAGTGACGCTATGGGTCATAACTATCCAACAATCTCCCACTTAGCCTATAGCCAGTCACTCAAGCATCTAATACTTGAACTATGTACATGTCGCTCAAATTTTGGATGAGGAATAGCTTTCGTCAGTAGATCTGCCATGTTGTCATCTGATGCGACCTTCTCGACCTTCACATCGCCATGATGTATGATCTCACGAATCAGATGGAAACGTCGAAGAACATGCTTGGATCGTTGATGAGACGGAGGTTCTTTAGCCTGCGCTATAGCTCCGTTATTGTCACAATACAATGGAACGGGCTCAGATGCTAACGGAACTACTCCTACTCTAATTAGGAATTTTCGGATCCAAACTGCTTCCTTTGCTGCTTTAGCTGCAGCAATGTACTCTGCTTCTGTTGTTGAATCGACAATAGTCTCTTGCTTGGAAGATTTCCAGCTCACTGCTCCGTTATTCAAACAAAATATGTACCCGGATTGCGACTTGCAGTCGTCTTTGTCGGTTTGGAAACTTGCATCGGTATACCCAGTTACCTCAAGTTCACCATCTCCATAGATTAAGAAAGCATCCTTAGTTCTTCTAAGATACTTTAAGATATTCTTAACCGCCATCCAATGACCTTCACCTGGATCGGCCTGATAGCGACTACACATGCTCAAAGCATATGAGACATCAGGTCGCGTACATATCATGGCATACATGATCGATCTGACTGCCGAGGCGAACGGTATCCGACTCATGTTGTCTCTCTCATCTTGAGTTTTAGGACACATGTCCTTAGATAGATAGACGCCATGTGATACTGGCAACAGTCCCATCTTGGACTGGTCCATGTTGAATCTCTTCAACACTTTGTCAATGTACGTGCTCTGGGAGAGTCCAAGCAGCTTTCAAGATCTATCCCTGTAGATCTTTATTCCCAGAATAAAGGCTGCTTCTCCCAGATATTTCATGGAGAATTTCAATGAAAGCCAAGCTTTCACCGACGTTAGCATGGGAATGTTATTGCCTATTAGCAATACATCGTCAACATAAAGGACAATAAAAGTCAGTGCTCTCCCACTAACCTACTTGTATACACAAGGATCATATTCGTTTTGAATGAAATCATATTCTTTTATGATCTCATCAAAACGTTGGTTCCATGACCGCGATGCTTGCTTCAGTCCATAAATGGACCGATTTAACTTACAAACCTTGTTTGCAAGTCTGGGCGAGATAAAACTGTCAGGTTGTTGCATATAAACATCCTCCGAAAGGTTTCCGTTAAGGAAAGCGGTTTTAATGTCCATCTACCATATCTCGTAATTGAAATATGCAGCAATTGTAATCATTATCCGAATGGATTTAATCATGGCAACGGGTGAGAAAGTTTCGTCGTAATCAACACCATGTTGTTGACGATACCCATTCGCTACAAGCCTAGCTTTGTACGTTTGTACGTTGCCATCCATGTCGGTCTTCTTCTTGAAGATCCATTTCCATCCAATAGGTCTTACGCCTTCTGGTGCATCAACCAGTGTCCAAACTTGGTTGGTGTACATGAAATCCATTTCGGACTTCATGGCGTTTTGCCATAAAGCAGAATCGATATCTTGTATCGATTCCTCATACGTAGCCGGTTCATTATCCTCAATGAGATTAATATCTACATGAGGTGAGATCAGAAACCCATACCTCTCAAGTTGTTTCCTGACTCTCTCCGACCTACGCGGTCATTGTGTAATAGAAGATTGTGGTACAGTCTAATCCCGGATGGACTGTTCATGTTCCGTTGAGGATTCTATGTCAGGAATAGTATCACTCCGATTTTCATCAAGTTCTACTTTCCTCCCACTCACCACTGCATTTAGGAATTCCTTCTCAAGGAAAACCGCATGTAGAGCAACAAATACTTTGTTCTCTCGTGGGTGATAGAAGTAATATCCTTTAGTTTCCCTAGGATATCCTACGAATAGGCATTTATCCGATTTGGGTTCAAGTTTGGTACCTTCCAAACGTTTGACGTATGCCCAGCATCCCCAAATCTTCAGGAATGAAAACCCGGTTTCTTTCCTGTCCATATCTCATATGGTGTCTGTTGTACAGACTTTGACGGATCCTTATTCAAAATAAGAACTGCACTGTTTAATGCATATCCCCATAAGGAAATAGGTAGCTCAGTGCGACTCATCATAGACCTAACCATGTCCAACAAAGTTCAGTTTCTCTGTTCGGACACACCGTTTAATTGTGGTGTTCCAGGAGGAGTCCACTGTGAAAGAATACCATATTCTTTCAAGTAATCTAGAAACTCATTGCTTAAGTATTCGCCACCACGGTCCGACCGTAATGTCTTTATACTCTTGCCGGTCTGTTTTTCAACTTCGTGTCGAAACTCTTTGAATTTCTCAAAAGTTTTCGACTTGTGTCTCATCAGATACACATAACCATAACGTGATACATCATCCGTAAAGGTTACGAAGTATTCGTATCCACCTCTAGCCTGGCTAGACATGGGCCCACATACGTCACTATGAACAAGGGCTAACAGTTCAGTGGCGCATTCACCTTTACCGCTAAAAGGTGATTTAAGCATTTTGCCTAATAAGCAAGATTCGCAGACGTCATATGAATTTGGATCAAATCCGTCCAAGTACCCACTCTTCGAAAGTGTGGATATGCGAGTCTTGTTTATGTGTCCTAGACGAAAGTGCCACATATAAGTTTCATCTTTGTTACTCATTTTGAGCCTTTTGTTTGTTATATTATATGTTGGAGATAGATTTATATTCAAAATATAAAGACCATTATTTGCATCAGCAGTGCAAATTTCTACATCATTTTTATATAAGTAACACCCAGTGTTTCGAAATACAAAGTATACCCACATTGGGTTAACATAGATACAGAAATAATATTCCTAGTCAAACTAGGTACATAATAACAGTCATTAAGTTCAAGTACATGCCCCGAGGGCAGTTCTAAAACAAAAGTGCCAACGGCCAAAACGGTGACTGGTGCCCCATTTCCGACGTGTAGATCAATCTCCCATGAGGCCAGTTTACTGCTAATCCGCAGATCCTGCACATCAGTACATATATGAGTACCACAACCAGAATCAATAATCCAATTTTTAAAACTAGAAGTAGTCATGTTTATTTCAATAACAAACATACCTGAGGCCGGTGCATTGCCCGCCTTTATCTCCTTCTGGAGCGCCTTGTACTCGCGGCAGTCACGCTTCCAGTGACCCCGCTTGCCGTACTGGAGGCAAACATCCTGAGATTTGTCCTTAGGCTTCCCAGAAGCCTTTGACGATTTGGCCTTGCCCTTTCTTTTATGCTTCTTTTTCTTCACACCTCCAGTCGCCTTGGGCCCAGCCCTCGGTGTCTGAGATGTCGAAGCAAAGTGCGCCTCGTGCTTGTTGCCCTTAAGCATCTCCCTTTCAGCTTTCTTGAGAATTGACAACAACTCTCCAAGAGTATCATCAGTGTTCATCAAGTTATAGCTTATGATGAACTGTTTCCAAGTGTCGGGGAGAGATTGCAAGATTATATCTATGGTAATCTCAGCCTCTAAGACTATCCCCATCTTGGCCAGCTCATCTATGTCAGCAATCATCTGTACCACATGGGATTCAACAGACATGCCTTCTGACAGACGTGTACGGAAGAGCTTCCTCACTAACTCATATCTTTGCGACCTTCGGTTAGATCGGTGAAGATCGTGTAACCTCGCCAACATGTTATAGGGATCCAAGTCCCTGTTCTCTCGACGGAAATGCTGAGTCATGGTAGCAAGCATAATTGACTGAGCAGTTTCACAATCATCGCTGTGAGTCTTCCAAAGCTCCAGCTCAAGTAGCTCATCAGGGTTGAGCTTAGGCCCAAGAGGTCTCTGTATAGTATATAGCAGCCTCTCGGCTCCAAGGACAATCCTCAGATTCATTTCCCAATCGGCAAAGTTCGTGCCCTTTAAGACATTTTCGCCCATGATAATGTCTCAGACATTTCCCTTTCCTGTCATCTTGACTACGATAGTCCAACTATCTAGTCAACGATATTTGGGTACAGTATAACTGTTACAAAAAAATAACATTATATTAGTCCAACTAATAAAATAATTTTGACGAAATAATTTGAAAGCGCGTAAAGCTAAGTATCTGAATGAAATTGCAAATTCAATACTAGCCTCCCACTATTTTTCGGCGAGCCTCTAACCCTCTGTCGAGTACTCGGGAAACCCAGTTTCCTAGTGGGCTAGGATCCCGTTAAATAACACACCACCTTGACTTTGGCCAACAAGCTGTATGATATTTAACTAGCTAGATCTCGAAGATCAATTGGATCCCATCCAATTCCTAGATCCGGTAGGTGGACATCCAAGTCCGAAACATATATATATGCCAATATATCCAATATATTTTCCTAACCTTTTTCCTCTGAATCAACTAAGCCTTGGCTTTGGCACAACAAGCTTAATGATTCCAGTTAAGCGGGACCCATTGACATGGAAAGTTTCGTAATCAATGTCGATGGACAAGAAGTGATCTTGACTTTGGCCAACAAATCACGACTTGGACAAGACACTGATATGTAACAAAACTCTCATGATTCAAACACATCCGCAATTGACAAAGGTCTTGACTTTGGCCAACAAACCAATGCCAACTTTGGATCTTGAGTAAGAATCACTCAACGGAAGGAAAAACGCTTAATATGATTTGAGGGTTTTTCACGTAAATTGGCAACCAATTTATTATCTTTGTTAAGGTCTCATCATACACCCTTAATCATGCTTCTAAAACATCATAAGGCGCGAAAAGTAAATTAATAACGATATGCGGATGGATATTTAAACAGATTGTTCCTAAACAAATCGCTCATTTCCTCACCCCGGCTAGCACTATTCTACTTCTACCCAATTACATAATACAATAATAGAAACCTCATTAACATTGAGGGGAATTAGGTGAGAAGAGAATACAAAGAGATAATAAGAGATAAGGCTGGACACGCAGGTCCAATTTATAAATTCCAAATTTACAATAATTTCCAAAATTACCCTTTCCCTATAATATCCATCCGATATACGTTATTCATTCAACACATCCATATATTCATTCATAGCATGCATTACAACCAATCTAATCCAATTACTTAGTCTTTAATTATGTGACCATCCAATGTTCAAAGAATAATTTGATTTTGCGCGAGTCCAACTCGTTTAAGAATAAGTACTCAAAGTATGAATTCTTTGAATTATATCGAACTACTCGTTAAATCTAATTTAAGTCGTATTCAATACTAATTATATTATTTAATTCCAAATTAAATATTTACACTTTTAATGCGCTTTAACGACTTAGATTCCAAATCTAATCTTATCGGGTCTCAAAGCCCAACTAACATTCAATGTTCGTTTAATTAAAGTCCGATGGGCTTTCAATTGATTTCATAAGGCATGGGCTTTGGTCAATACGGGTCAAACCCAATTACCAAGCCCAAGTAAGGAATCACCCTCATTTGCCATAAAACCAATATCAAGCCCATAAGGCCCAATTAAACTTTAAAGCCCATTTATTACATTTGGACTTAATAGAATGATTTAGGCCCAATTTGGATCCAATCCAATTGGCCTAAACCAACTTGTCCCAAACCAAGCCCATTATGCCCAAATATAATAATTTCAAGCCCAATTCTAAATTAAGCCCATTAACCAAATTTTAAAAAATTCCAAATTTTATAACTTAGTTAATTAAAGTGTAATACATCAATTAATTAACTAAATCAATATTTCCAAAATACAATTTAACCAATTAATTATGTATCTAATTGTCCAATTATTGTCCAATAATTTTTGAATAAGAAATCAAGTCCATACATGCCATATAGCTCTCGGCCAAGGTGAAGATTTTAGTCCGATTTCGTTTTTCAATCCGATCGAATTACAAATCGACTTTTCATTCGTTTTAACTCATCCAATGATGATCAAAACAAAATTTTCCAAGAGCCTAGGGTACTACACATATTCGGCCAAGCCATAAGGTGGGGCAAATTTTGATCCAATCACAATTTGTTGAAATTGATCCAATCACATCTCATTTCATCAACATACAAGCATACTCAACCATTCAATTTAATCAAATCATGATCACACGGATTTTCCCCAAATTTTACCCTAATATATTTCATGCTCATTTTAGGCTCAATGATACCATTGTTGGTTTCTATGATTAGTCCCAAGATCAAAATGAACAATGAAACATGAATGAATAACGAAGAAATATGGCGGAAACATACTTACAACGATCTGTTTAGGATGTGATGAACAACAAAATTTCTTCCTCCAAGAGCTCTAGAATCGGGCAAGTGAAAGGTAGAAGCTCCAAGCTTTTCCTTGAGTTTCCAAGCTATTGTGTTGGTTTCCCTATCACCTCTTGATGATCCTTGAAGAGTGCTAGCCCTTGGTGAATTTTTGCAACAAAAACTCACACCTTTTCTTCACAAATTTTGCAAAGAAAATGAAATGGGAGAGAGCCAAAAACTGTTCACAGTTTCGGCATTTGGAGAGAAGAGAGAAGATGATATTTTGATTTCAAAAATCAATGGTAATTGTTTCAAAAACAATTGTGAAAGATATACCAAAAGTTGGTAAATGTTTAAGTCAACATGTCTTTCACCTTTTCAAGATTTGGAGTGTATATCACTATTTCACCAACTCACCTAAACCCATCACACTAAAGTGAATTAAGTGACAAGTGATGTGATGGTTGATGTGACATGTGGGCCCCACTCGATTTCGAATGCGAGGGGGCCCGCAAACACTTTCGGGCTTGGGTTCTCTAATTCCGAATTAACGAACTTCCGTCGCAACGTAATTTAAATCGAATTTAATTAAATAATTATGCCTAGCAAAATTACTATTCACGTCGCTTACGAATTAATTCTAAATTAACTCGTTCGCCCGAATTAAAATCTAATTTTAATTCCGCGTTGAAATCTAATTCCGAATAATATATCGAATATATTATTTTAATGATTAATTCCAAATTAATCTTTCTCTCTCTTCAAATAGTACTTTATCCAAGATAAAGTCTCTCCGCTATTAATCCGAGATTAATTAAGCTTGAATCATACGTCATTGGTGAATCTTCGGGAAGCGACCCAAGAGATCCCTGGATATGTTGGCAGTAAATACGGTCGTCGGACTATCCGAACACGTACGTACCACGTACTACGTTTTTACCGATTTACGAGACAAGGTTGGCTTCTAGCAAAGCGTCATGCCTACCCAATTCTCCAGAAATATTCTTACTGGAATATACGATCTGTAACAGGCGTAGTATACCGTAATATTGTGTATTGCGATCCAGTATCGGATGTCACGTGTGAGGCATGGGGCTGGAATAGTGTCTGCCCCGTACAAAGCACATATCGGATATCAAGCAACTAGTCTCTTTGAATCGGATAATCATGACCTTGTCATATTATCCCGATGGTTGCAACACTATAGAGAACCAGTTCTGAATCCCTGCGTGATCATCATCTCCATATGTCTGAAGTGATACTTCCGTCTTGACATCACATCCAATACACTACGATTCTCAATAAACGCTGAAGAGGCATACGCAGAACCTGTTAAAGCCCTGGACGACCAAAACCAAAGTTTACCGATTTTCGTAAGTACTAACGATGCCAGTCTCTGGTTAAGACCAAATACACCTACCCTGAAGCGAACTCCCATAGACACATATACATACTACCAATGGGATTCTGCGGGGTCTATCCAGAGCGAAGCTGTTTTCCGTACCATCGAAAAAACACAACCTCCTATCGCATTTGCATAAGTATCATATACTTAAATATATGAGAACTATGTCGTTATGCCCTCACAACGCGCACAAGTGCAATACTAGTCTATTCCGCATTATCGATGTCCAATCTCGATAATACTACGACTAGGGATATTTAATGATTAAACCTTTATGGATTGATACTGTCTCATATCATCTCAATCCGGAACTAATCATATGGACTTTTACCATTTATATATGAAAGTAAATAAATTACAAAACGGTAAAAGGCAATTTCATTACTACATAGTTAATTTTGTACAAAAACACAATGTCTTTTACAAAACAGTGAAGCTATGGGTCATAACTGTCCAACACATCCATCACAAGAATGAGGTTGTGATGTGACGCGTGATGTGACTTGTGGGCCCCACTTGATTCGAAATATGAGTGGGCCCGCAAACACTTCCGGGCTCGGGTTCGCTAATTCCGAATTAACGAATTTTCCGTTGTGACGTAATTAAATCAAATTTAATTAAATAATTATGCCTAGCAAAATTATTATTCACGTCGCTAGCGAATTAATTCTAAATTAACTCGTTCGCCAGAATTAAAATCTAATTTTAATTCCGCGTCGAAATCGAATTCCGTATAATATATCGAATATATTATTTTATCGATTAATTTCAAATTAATCGCTCTCTCTCTTTAAATAATATTTTATCCCAGATAAAATATCTCCGTAATTAATCCTAGATTAATTTTCTCTCTCTTATAATTAATCCCAGATTAATTATGTGCGAGTCATACGTCATCGGTGAATCTTCAGGAAGCGACCCATGATATCCCCAGATATGTTGGCAGTAAATCCGGTCGTCGGACTATCCGAAAACGTACGTACCTAGTACTACGTTTTTGCCGATTTACAAGACATGGTTGACTTCTAGCAAAGCACCGTGCCTTCCCAATTCTCCAGAAATATTCTTAAAGGAATATGTAATCTATATCAGGCGTAGTATACGTAGTATTGCGTATTGCGATCCAGTATCGGATGTCACATGCTAGGCCTGGGGCTGGAATTATGTCTGCCCCGTACGAAGCACATGTCGGATCTCTGGTAACTAGTCTCTATAATCGGATAATTATGCCCTTGTCATATTATCCAGATAGCTGCAGCATATAAGAGCACCAGTTCCGTATCCAACGTGATCATCATCTCCACTATGACTGGAGTGATACTTCTATCTTGACATCACACCCAATACACTACGATTCTCAATATACCCAGAAGAGGCGTACACAGAACCGGTTAAAGCCCTGGATGACCAAAACCAAAGTATATTGATTGTCGCAAGTATTAGCGGTGCAAGTCTCAGGTTAAGACCAAATACACCTACCCTGATTCAGACTTCCATAGACACATAGTCATACTACCAATGAGCGAGTCATACGTCATCGGTGAATCTTCGGGAAGGGACCCATGAGATCCCTGGATATGTTGGTAGTAAATTCGGTCGTCGGACTATCCGAACACGTACGTACCTAGTACTATATTTTTGCCGATTTACAAGACATGGTTGGCTTCTAGCAAAGCACCGTACCTTCCCAATTCTCCAGAAATTTTCTTAAAGGAATATGTAATCTATATCAGGCGTAGTATACGTAGTATTGCGTATTGTGATCCAGTATCGGATGTCACATGCTAGGCCTGGGGCTGGAATAGTGTCTGCCCCGTACGAAGCACATGTCGGATCTCTGGTAACTAGTCTCTATAATCGGATAACTATGACCTTATCATATTATCCCGATAGCTGCAGCATATAAAAGCACCAGTTCCGTATCCTACGTGATCATTATCTCCACTATGACTGGAGTGATACTTCTATCTTGACATCACACCCAATACACTACGATTCTCAATATACCAAGAAGAGGCGTACACAGAACCGGTTAAAGCCCTGGACGACCAAAACCAAAGTATATTGATTGTCGCAAGTATTAGCGGTGCAAGTCTCAGGTTAAGACCAAATACACCTACCCTGATTTAGACTTCCATAGACACATAGTCATACTACCAATGGAATTCCGATGGGTCTATCCAGAGCGAAGCTGTTTCCGTACCATCGGTAAACACAACCTCCTATTACACTTGCATGAGTATCCAATACCCAAATATATGAGAACTATGCCGTTATGCTCTCATAACACGCACAAGTGCAATACTAGTCTATTCCGCATTATCGATGTCCAATCTCGATAATACTCCGACTAGAGATGTTTTAATGATTAAACCTTAATGAATTGATAATGTCTCACATCTTATCAATCTGGAACTAATCATATAGACTTTTATCATTTATATATCCCGATAATCTAATTACAAATGATAAAAAAACAATTTCCTTTGTCACATAGTTAATTTGTACAACAACACAATCTGTACAAATAGTGATGCTATGGGTCATAATTGTCCAACAATTTGTAAGGCCATAAGGCCAGTTTTACAAAGTGTTGTAAATATTTTTTGTGTATATTTTGAGTTGTACAATTATTTTATGTAATTTGAGAGATGTTGCCATTGACAACATCATAAGGAGATTTTCCCCAATCCATGGAGCAAGATTTGAGGACCAATGGATCTCTTGGTAAATTTTTGTACTAATTAGATTAGTATAGAAAAAATAAGAGTCCAATTAATGCAATTTTTTTTTTTTGTTATATGAATATTTTATTCGAAATGTTTGAATAACATATCATATAACTTAGGATGCATATTCTTGCATTTTCACATGTCATAACATGTTAGAGATGCATAATTTTTCTAATCATAAAATCTGATTTTATGAAATTTAAAGAAGTTAAATTAGTAGATTTATGCATGAAAAAAAAATTGGATTAATTGTTTAAATAGAATATAAGATGGAAAATAGTTTAAAGAAAGATTCGAATTCAGTGGTTCTGTACAAAAGTCAGCGGGCCTCTAAATACCGTTATCCGTTGCATAACTAAAATAAGAGATATATGTAAATATTTGTATAACTAAAATAAGTGATATTAAAGTGAATTTAGTATATAAAAAACCTTAAAGAGTTCGAAAGCCGAAGCTCAGCAACAGGCCCAATAAGTCACGTTGGGCTGGTCTCTAATAATCAGGCACGAATAAGCCGAAAAGACCGTAACAGAGGTATACACAGAGTCCTAAATCTCCTAATGCAACACCATCCGGCAGACCGCAGAAAGAAGAAACTCAATAAGAACTAAAAAAACCTCTTAAAATCTGTTGAAAGTCACCTTCACAAAACCAAATTCTGATGTTTATTTTGCATTTCATAAAACGAATAAGAGAAGGCACATGTTCGCAAAAAAGAAAGCCACAACAAAGCATCTTGCCAGCTTACCGCACTGGCTGCTGATTGTAGTGATTTTTCTCTTTCTTCTTTGCAGCTGCAAGCCTTGCATTCCTGGCAGAAGCCTCACTAGCAGCAGCCCGGGCAGCGGCATCCATCTCTTTACTTGATTTCTTCTTCTTTGCAGAAGCCACTTTCTTAAGCCGCTCTTTCACATCAACAGATGTACCCGCTGCCTTCTGGGTCTCCGCAGTTTCATCCATCACATCTGCAGCATTGGTGCTATCAAGCTGGTCCCGAGATGGTTCTTTTGCCTCCTTTAATAGTTTATCCTTCTTTTTCTTCTTTTTTGCGCTTTTACTCTCCCCAGAGGCATTCTCCCTTTCAACCTCCCCATTATCTTCTTTCTTCTCTTGCGCAGCACCTGAAAATAGGGAACGACATTCCATGTTAGTGAAGCTACTAAGTGACAAATGGAATATAGTAATGGCAATTGACCTGAAAAATTACCCATCGAAGTTTAATTTTTGAAATAACCAAATAAGTAAATATCCATTCTGGTCATAATCAATACTTTGCATATTTACATAATCTTGCTTCATGCATGAAAATGGACTCGTATTAAGGATAAAGCTACAACAACACACTCTATACCCAATAACTGAATCTATAATTAAAAGAATGTGACTCTGGGAAAGAGAGACACATTATGAAGATTTAAGATTGTACAGGACTAAGCCTTAACAAACAAACTTTATCAGATACAAATAACAAAGACTCGTAGAGTAAAAACATTGAAGGACAAGGACTAGACACTCAGCTCTCCACATTTAATGAATAAAGAATTAGAATTCAGGAATGTAATAAAACAATTACAAAATGAAACGATCTATAATGAATGCGAAATTACCATGGGATCCATCTTGGCCACTCTCCTTGTTCAATCCCATCTCAGCAAGAAGGGCATCGAGTTCTTCAAGACCCTTTTTCTTCAATTCCTTCTTTGAAAGCTGCCTTTCTGAATCTTTTTGTACTGAAGGAGCTTCAGGAGGCTTCTTAACTATTGGCAGCTCCACTTCTTCTAGTTTTTTGGTTTCATTGTCATGTTCTTCCTCAACATCATCATCAACTTCATCAAGGCCTTCCTCACTATCACTTTCCTGGAATCCGAATGGAACAAATATAAGAACTATCGAATATAACCAGATAACTCGAATAACAATGCACTTAGGGATTGGGGATAGTCATATAAATATAATTGTATCATTAAGTACCCTAGCATATTTGATTCCGAACTCCGAAGTAGGAAAAACGAAGCATTTTCCTAGAAAAATAATACCAATATCACAAATATAGTAACCATTTGAACACCATAATCCACAGGGAGATCTGGTTGAAATAAAGTATGAGAATATTTGTTCCCACTTTAATCGTGAAGTTATAATTATTTTTTAACTATCATATTACATGCATATGCCATATTGTCTGACATTTTTTTTGACCAAGTTAATGACCAAACCATTTACAGCAAAAATACTCAAAACATAACCATGAATGCACTTAGACATAAAAATGAGTGGACCCAAACAATCAGGTTTTTGGCAACCATGGAAACCTAATGGGATGGCACATCATGAACCCATATCTAATGGTCAACAGCATGAACAAAGTGCAGCTGCCGTTTCTCAAAGCTAATGTCTGAGTTACTAGAGGCCAAGATATAGATCTATGAAATGCATCCACAAAAGAATACGATAAGAATATAAATTTTATCTACATCCAATGCAACAATGAAATATCAAGATTCAAGCTGCAGCAAAGCAAAGTTTTAGGCTCTGCTCATCCACTATCACAATGGTAATCCGCACTTTATGTTGGCACAGCCACACTAACACTTGCCTAATCATGGAGCAGTAAAACAGTAGATGTGGCTCCTATGTTTGGGGAAAACCCAACCAGTCAGCCACGTCTTCTCTGCTTACAACCTCCATCATAGCTTGTTGCATAAAATGTTTAAAAATACGGTGCGGCGCCTCGAGGCGGCCGGCCATTGAGGCGCGAGGCGGGCCGCCTCGAGGCGGCGAGGCGGGTGCCTCAATGCGGAAATCGGGAAAATAATAAAAAATACATTCATTTCTTCATAATTCATAGTATGTTCAAAAAACTATTGATAAGTAATCCAAATTACATTACTTTCTACATAAAACATAGTTTGTTCAAAAAGTTATTGATAACTAATCCTTAAACAAGCTATCATTAGTGTCTAGCGGCATGAAGCTTGGGTCAAAATCTCTGTCATCATCAGATGGGTCATCATCGAAAGAACCTCCTTCACTTGTAGATTTCAGTTAAATAAAATACTTGAGACACGATGCTGAGATGAAGACGAAGAAGAGAAGCCGAGGTTGCTGAGATGAAGGCACGATGCAGAGATGAAGACGAAGGCACGATCCTAAACGAGAAGATGAAGGCACGATGCTGTGATGAAGAAAATCGAAGAGAAGCCTATTGCTGAGATGAAGGCACGATCCTAAATTGAGAAACCTATTTTCTTTTCTTTTTTTTTTTTTTATATATAAAGCAGTGAAACGACGACGTTTTGGGGGTGCCAAAACGTCGTCGTTTCCTGAGGAAAATAAAAAAATAAAAAAAAATGGGTTGAAGCGCGAGGCGGCCGCCCCAGGCCGCCTCGCGCCGAGTCTTCGTTCGGTTGTGCGAGGCGGCCGCCTCAGGCGGCGAAAGGCGGGAAATTCAATTTTGCCGAATAAGGCGGCCGCCTCGAGGCGCCGACGCCATGAGGCGGTTCGAGGCGGCCGCCTCGAAACGTTTTTTAAAACATTGGTTGCATTAACACATATTAGAGATGATCTGTCGAATCTAACAAACTAAATGACAACATCCTTGATATCATTTAAATTATTGTTACAACATACCAAAAATCTTTTAGAACTCAATTACACGTGTAAACTTCAAAGGATCAAATTATATTTTCATATAACTAAACAATCAAACAGGGGCAAAAAAACAAAGCAAACAAAAACACAAAATTGAATGCCAAGGAGCTGACAAAAACAGTTCAAATTCCACAATTCTCGGCAAATAGATATAATCAAACACGCTTATTAAGAAGAGATTTTTCTTCCAAAAATGTTAAAACAACAAAAACAAATGTACATTACTCATATTTTCAATAACTATGTCACACACAGTCTCTACAGGATATCCCCAGCTTCGTTGGGCAAACATCTACAGCACGTGTAATCATTCAATCATTAATAAAATAAATCCACAGTAGGAAATATAACAAAATACTAATAATATCCTGAAATGGTATGATGAGCAAAAAAAAAAAAAAAAAAACATAATCAAAATCGTTCAGGTAAGATTGTTTTCTTCATAGGAATATCCTCACCAGTCACTAAATCAACATCTTGTCCACTACATTACCACAAAAGCAACAAAGTATACATAAAATGATAGCCGCAAAACATAATTTGAAAAAAAAAAAAAAAAAGAACATAATGTAAAACAATAAAGTAAAAATTGAAACCTCAACAGCAGGCTCCTGGGTCTCGTCCTTGTCGTCGGATTCAGCAACGCCCCAAACCGATTGAGGCGGCGCGGTAGTAGCATAGTAATCGTCATCGTCCTCGTCATCCACGTCAGCCCATGATTTAACTGTGAGTGGGGTCGGGGCCCAGAAAACCTCCTTCTCCTTCTCTTTATCGGCAGCTTTGGCTTTGCTCTTCGATGTACCTGCTTCTTTCTGCGTCGGTTTCTTCTTCTTCTTCAAGCTCCCCAGCGCCGCAAACACGTTCGTGCTGTTTATCAATTCGCCCTTCTTCCCTCCCACCATTATCCAAAAACTTTCTAGTAGTAAAGGGCAAAACTGGAAATTGAAATTATCTGAGAAAGTTCTTGATTAGATAAGTTAGATTTATGAATAGAAAATACAAAAACACACGTTAAGGTTAATAAAACAAACGATCTGATTATGGAAATTAGGGTTTGTAAAGTGAGTGAATGAGGGGGCAATCCACCTTGGCACCCCAAGGCTTTAATTTCTCTTTCGTTTTTTTAAATTTTTAATTTTTTACATTTTAATTTTTTTTAACTTTTAATTTTTTTAGCAGAGTAATAAGTTCCGGATGATGACTAGCTATTAGACCCGGCCACGGTTCCCACAGTTTCGGTTCGGAATCGGAATCAGAAGGTTCCGGTTTCGATTTCGGAACCGGAACCGTGGCTACCGGTTCGGTTGGGGTTCGACCCCAATCCGAACCGGCGGTTCCACCGGTTCTACGGTTCCAACAGGAACCCTACGTCCCCAACGGCTAGTTGTCGTGGGGGGGGGGGCAATGAGCTAAAAAAAAGTGTTTTTTTTAAAAATAAAATATAAATTACTAATATATCCCTAATAACGGTAATAAAACAGTTATATTTAGGGGCATTTTTGGTATCCAAAAAATTCTAAAACTCTATAAATAGGATTCAACACACCAAATTCTCAACTCTCTCATTTCCTACAATTATCTTATTTTCAATCTCAATTCATACAATTCTCTTATTCTCAATCTCAATTCAATTAGTTATTATCATTCGCAATTAGTCAATTTTCTTATTTTTCTTCCTAATTTCTCAAACGAAAAATGACAAGTTCATCTGAGAACATAATGTCAAATATGCCAACCTAAGAGAGCGACTCTAGTGTCGGTGCACAATCACGGAGAAGAGAAGTTAAGGCTCGTTCCTCGGATGTTTTCAAAATTCATTTTCATTTGGAACGCCTATAAGATAATACACAACGAGCAATTTGCAACTATTGTAGGGTTACCTACAATTTTTCTGGTGGATACGGCAATATGATCAAGCACCTGGAAAGACATCATTCGGTTGAACTTGGAATTGATACGACGCAAACTCAAATGGCCAGGTACGCATCATCTAGTAGAGGTACGAGTGTTGTAGATTTATTTAAATATTCTGATGCAAAAAATAGAGAAGAATTTGCGAAATTAACTTGTATGGCACATCTTTCTTTAAGCTTTGGTGAAAAACTTCATTTTACTAATTACGTGCATAATGCTTTAAATCCTTCTGCATGTAGAATGACTCGAAACACAACAAAACGTCATATTTTTAAATTATATAAAGATAGTAAAATTATTTATAGAATGATGAAGGTAATTTTTGATGAATATGGTTTACTACACAAAATTTTAACAAATGGATTTGATAATGCATCTGCAAATACTGCATCCATCAATGATTTAAAATCCTTATGTGAACCAAATTTAGGGGGTCGATTTTTTCATATTCGTTGTACATGTCATGTCCTTAACTTATGTGTTCAAGGCGGTCTAAAATTATTATCACCTTTCCTTGATCCTATTAAAACGGCACTAAATTATATTTGGTCATATTCTCAAGTTAGGAGAGAAGAGACGAAGTTTTGTAAAATAAATGGTATTAAACCGATTAAATTTTCAAGAGATGTTCCAACACGTTGAAATTCAACTTATTTTCTTTTATGTCAAGCATTTCAATACAAAGATGCATTATGTAGTTTTTTTTCTCAACATATTCAAAATGTCACACTTTATCCTAGTCAATGGGATATTTAGGAGGAAGAAGTTCTCCTACATGGGTTCGAGTCCCCACAAAAGCAGTGGGGACTCAAACCTTCCTCTTTAGGAGGAAGAAGTTCTCCTATATGTGAGTTGATTCCCAAGCTGTGTCTTGGTTGATTTAGAATTTGTAAGTCCTCAGCTACGTCTCGGTTGATTTCTGGGCAGTGCTATAATTGTATGTATCTAGAATCTCAGTTGATAGCATATTGTAATATATGTAGTTTGTAATAATTCAAAAAAAAATGGGATATTTGTGAAAATATTTTAGATATTTTAAAAGTTTTTAATGAACCTACTTTAACTTTTAGCGGTGTTTATTATCCAACAACACGTTTATTTCTTCTTTAAAGTTTGAATATTGTTGGTGCTCTCGATGAACATGCTGAAAGTAACGATCCTAATGATATTGTTTTGTTAGAAGCCATTACTGTTATTGTAGGCACTGCATTTTTGCATATAAGTCCCGATGATGAGTCTCGTATGGAGACACTACCTCTTTGATTGAGAAAGCCGCGGGAAACGAACGTTGGAAGGGTAAAGTTGGAAATTAGCATTTGGTCGGATTTAACTCGCTTGTTTCGTTTCGGGTTCGCTTGTTGGACCTCTATTTTAAAACACACCAAACCCATTAAATAATTAAAACATTTAAAATATATGTCACAAATTAAAGCTAATTAAATTAAATCAAAACCAATTAAATAACTAAATTGAAATTGAATTAAAACTAAATCTAATAATTAAACCAAATTTAATTAAAACAAATTAAAGTGAAATTAAATTAAAATCAAATTAAAGTACTCACTTCCCAATTTAATTAAATCACTCCCCTAATTTAAGAAATTCCCACCCAAATTATAATTATTCCTTGCCTTTAATAAAATAAATCCTCATTTAATTGATTTTGTTCCCTTTTAAAAACCCATGTACAACCCTAATAACCCAAACCCTAACCTGCTACTATAAAAGATGACATAAACTAAACTCTCCCTTCCCTCTCTCCTTTCTTCTCCAACAACTCTCTCCTCACGCTAATGAATAACAGAAAACCCTAACAAGACTCCCTCACGCATGATCTATCTCCTCTCTCTCACCTCTTTCACGACCAAACACAAGCAACACTCATCCATCGGCCCCCTTCACTCTCGGCTCTCTGATCCACGAAAAACATGCCCTAACTACTTCAAGCCATAAACTCCAAATAACCACACTCATCACTCACAAAACACACAGTCCACGTGAAGATCCAGGCCACACTCAGCAACACTAGTCTATTAATACACCACAAACACTCAAGTAACCCCTCAATTTCCCTCACAAATCGACAGCTCCTCCACTCAAGCAAATCGCCACTCACATAGCCACCTTACACGCAAGCCAGACACAAGAACAAACCCTAACGCCACTCACACAACCACGCATAAATCGCACTCAGGCCTTCTCTCTTATGAATTCACGTCCAACAGACCATAAAGCACCACACTGCCTCACGTTGATAGCCCTCACGTAGCAAACCTCACCTCACACAATTGCCTTTCACACTGCCCATATTCACGCACTCATTCTCTCTCCGACACAAGCACTCAACAATTGCCTTCAACAGCCACTACCTCATCAACCTCACGCCACATGCACCCCTACGTAACAAGCGCCCTTATCTTCATTGCACCCAGGCCATTCAACGCCTAGCCCTTCCATTCACCTTCACGCCAATTACCAAACTAACGCCACAGTCCACTGACTGTGCCCTTCAACGTGGCCAACACTCTCGCCACGTAGTCCTCTCGCAGCCCACAAGCCCTCACTCAAAAACTGCCTCACGCCATCTCCACGTAACCAGTCATACACCTCCAACAGCCGCATCTAATCGCTTCCCTGCCTGGCCAAATTGCTGAGAAACTGTCCACTGCACCCCCCGAAACAGCCCATAAACTGTCCTTGAATTAACCCAAACTGCACCCTGAAAATTGCCGCAAACTGTCCAGAAAAACTGCATGTTTAACACCCAAAACTGCACTGTTTAACACCCAAAATTGTCCAGAAAACTGCCCAAAACAGTCCCAAAACAGCCCCTTAAACCCTTAAAACAGTGACCAAAAAAATATAACAAAAACAGCAGCGAAGCGGAGTGAAGACAGTAGCCCGAACAGCGAAACGACGAGGAAAAATGTTGGATTAGTGAACCAGAAAAGTTGCGGAGTAACAACCCTTCCGACGGTCGTGTAACGTGCTTTCTTGAGACGACAAAAGAGGTTAGACCTGAGGGCACCCTTTTATCTATTATCTTTCGTTTCTTTTATTTATTTTTAATATATTGTTGCATGAGAGTCGTTTGAGGCATGATGTGATTATTGGATGAGCGGGACGTGTGTTCCCTTTTGGGGTATATCGGATGGAAACCCGGACGTAAATTCCGTAGCCGATTCCGAATGGACGGTAGTGCGGTCTGCACTCGGGATACAACGCCACGTACCACTTAAGATATACATATCTCGTCTCATCCAAATTTGTATTTGAGCATGTTATAGTTTGTAGGTTACTTACCTATTGTTTAAAGCATGATTTGTCCTAGTTTATTATTTATTGTCAAAGCATGATAATGTTAGTTTTATGCATGATAGGTTGCTTAGTTTATGTTTATATTCAAATAGTTATTTGTTTATTTCAATTGAATGGTTCAATATGCTCGTTGTGTTATATTGCGTGGAATTATTTGGATGAAAGCATGTTAGATCTAAGTACCCGAGAGCATGATTATTGAGTAGACTCGGTTGATTAATGGCACAAATTATATCATCACAAGTGACATAAGTAAGGGACCATTCCGAACCCAACGGTTTGAGGTCTTCCCTTGCGAGGGGTGAGTGCGGCCTTAAATCACATTTTCCCGGGTCACACCGGGTGGCGACTCCATGTTATTTCTCCGGTTTAGTTCCCCCGCGGACTATTCCATACTCCCACCTAGGCCGCGAGCCTAGAACAGCATCGCCGATTTCTGTGTCCCACAGTCTGGCGACTCTACTGGGGATAGAGAATCGGCCCCGAAATCATGTCTTGTGATGTGTATAATTTATGCATTAGTTGACCGTTTCTATAGTGGGTTAGGGAGTTCAATCAAAGGCATTGTCATAAACCTGCATGAGAACCATTGTTGTATATCCTATAGAAGTTGCCCCTTTTATGCTTTTGATAACCACATGCATATTATATCTCATATGTCGCTTGCATCTCATGCATACATGCATCATGTTAACCCTTTGTGTCTTAAAAGGCATCATAGATATCTGTTGGGTTAGAGAAAAAAAAGAGGATTGTCGAGAGGAGTTTAGCAAACATGGATAGCGGGGAAGAGGAAATCGAGAAACAGAAAACCTCACGGCAAGGATAGAAAGACCATTGGGGGGGCCTTCAAAAAAGAAAAAAGAGAGAAAAGAAAAAAGAGAGGGAAAAGAAAAAAAAAGAAAAAAAAAAGAAAAAAAATTATTTGTTTTTAGTCCTTGATAGTTAAACATAAGTCCGATGATGAAACTGATTGCTTTAGGGTGAAACCTTAGAAACGATAAACCCTTGACGTGCTTTTATCTGATACTTTGAGTAATTGATCTATGTTACACCTGTGAGCACTTGATTATGGTTCTTAGCAGTGAAGACCTGAGTAGTTGGCAAAGTGACTAGTCGAAGAAATTGTAGGTCGGTGAATGACCGTTTGCTTAGATGTCTATCTTGATTTGCCTATGTTATGATATGTGGTATGGTTGAAAATGAAAGAAAAGTCTCTAAAGAAAAAAATCGAACCACCTATAACCGATAAGCGTGAAGCTACCCATGGGCGAGTATTAGGACCACCATGAGGAGAAATGCTACCTTAAAGGGTAGGTGTGTTGAAAAAAAAGAGAGAAGAAAAAAAAAAGAGAAAAAAAATGAAGTTCAAAATGAAAAGAAAAAATGAGAGACAAAGGAAAAGAGAGATAAAGCCATACTACATTGAGCATGGAAAAGCAATTGCGGAATATAATTGAGACATCTAGGTTGGTTTGACCCATCGATCCCGATTTTTGAAACGAAATCATCGAGTTAGCTTACCTAAGGATTAAGCTGTGAAAGAACCTTTGCACACACACATTTTGAGTCTGGCATAGATCATTTATTCAAACACTTGGATTTGAGTTGCATCGAATGTTTTGAAGGTTCTCTGGTTTCATTACTGAGCATTCTTTGAGGACAATGATATGTATAACTATTGGGACTATTTCGTAACATGTGATATAACATATTGATATGGAAGGCCCCACCATATGGTTCATCTTGACCAAGTGCAAACAGTAGAGAGCAGAAAGCTAAACCAAGACTGGGGGCGACTAGTCTACCACCTCGCGAATCCAGGACATAACAAGATATTGAGTCATGAGACAAGAAAGAAGACTGAGCAATCACCAGAAGAGAATCGACAGAAAGAAACTGTAAGCATGCCCAAAGGACGATCAAAGACTTTTGTAGGCGAGAAGCACCGAGAAGCACAAGGAAGACCTAACCCATCGGAATAGGAAATGCATTCATGCATACATGCATACATGTCATATACATGCAATCTTTGTCTTGTTTTTATTCACAGGTTTCAAAGAAGAAAAGAGAAAGCGGCAAAGGCAAGCCCATCAGAAACAGCAACAGTACAGTTTCAAGAATGAATCATTATCAGTTTCAGGAATGAATCAATATCAGTTTCAGAAATGAATCAGTGTCAGTTTCGGGGATGAGTCCCAGGGTCGAGGCCCACATCAGCATTAGTATCAGTTTTGGGGATGAGTCCCAAGGTCGAGGCCCACATCAGCAGAATCTGGGAATGAATCCTAGGGTTGAGGCCCACAGCAGCAGAGTTTTGGAATGAATCCTAGGGTCGAGGCCCATATTATCAGAGTTTCGGGAATGAATCCCAAGGATGTAGCCGACTTCACCAGCAGTTTTGGGGATGAGTCCCACATCATTACCAGCATCGGTTCCGCTGGGTATGGCGCTCCGGGTATGGAGATACATCATCGGTTTTGCCGGGTATGGCACTCTGGGGGCGAGGCCTACGTCATCATCAGTATCGGTTCCGCTGGGTATGGCGCTCCGGGAATGGAGATACATCATCGATTTTGCCGGGTATGGCACTCTGGGGGCAAGGCCCACGTCATCATCAGTATCAGTTTTGCCGGGTATGGCGCTCCGGGTATGGAGACATCAGATCAGTTTGGCCAGGTACGGCACTCCGGGTATAGAGACATCAGAATCAGTCTTGCCGGGTATGGCACTCTGGGGGTGAGGCCCGTATTAGCATCAGAATCGGTCTTGCCGGGTATGGCACTCTGAGGGCGAGGCCCATATCAGTATCAACATAGGGGCGAGGCCCATATCAGTATCAGTTTGAGGGCGAGGCCCATATCAGTATCAGTCTGGGGGCGAGGCCCATATCAGCAGTATCAGTCTAGGGGCGAGGCCCATATCAGTATCAGTTGGGGACGAGGCCCATATCAGCTTCAGTATTGGGGATGAGTCACAGGGGCGAGGCCCATATCAGTATCAGTTTGAGGCGAGGCCCACATCATTATCAGTTCGAGGGCGAGGTCCCTATTTTCAGCGGTGTTGGGTCGAGGTTCCCAGGGTCGAGGTGCCCCCGTTGTCTGTTGTAGTTCCGGGTCGAGGTGCCCAGGGTCGAGGTACCCACTACATCATTATCAGTTCGGAGGGCGAGGTCCCTATTGCCAGCGGTGTGTTGGGTCGAGGTGCCCAGGGTCGAGGTGCCCACTACATCATTATCAGTTCGAGGGCGAGGTCCCTATTGTCAGCGGTGTTGGGTCGAGGTTCCCAGGGTCGAGGTGCCCCCGTTGTCGGTTGTAGTTCCGGGTCGAGGTGCCCAGGGTCGAGGTGCCCACTACATCATTATCAGTTCGAGGGCGAGGTCCTATTGTCAGCGGTGTTGGGTCGAGGTGCCCAGGGTCGAGGTGCCCCCCTTGTCGATTGTAGTTCCGGGTCGAGGCGCCTAGGGTCGAGGTGCCCACTACATCATTATCAGTTCGAGGGCGAGGTCCCTATTGTCAGCGGTGTTGGATCGAGGTTCCCAGGGTCGAGGTGCCCCTGTTGTCGGTTGTAGTTCCGGGTCGAGGTACCCAGGGTCGAGGTGCCCACTACATCATTATCAGTTCGAGGGCGAGGTCCCTATTGTCAGCAGTGTTGGGTCAAGGTGCCCATGGTCGAGGTGCCCCCGTTGTCGGTTGCAGTTTCGGGATGCTTCCCAGGGTCGAGGGCCCACTGCATCATCATCACAGTTCACATTCGGTGGTTCGGGAACAAAGCCCAGAGGTCGAGGCGCCTCGCCACCATATCTACTACATCATCAAATCGGTTCGGAAATGGACTATCTCTCATCAGCAACGGTTCGGAAATGGACCACTCTCATATCAGCAACGGTTCGGAAATGGACCACTCTCATATCAGTCATGGTTCGAAAATGGACTATCTCTCATCAGCAACGGTTCGGAAATGGACCATTATCTCATCAGCTCGCCGAAAATGGCACTCCGAAAATGGAGCACGGTTTGGAAATGGACCATTATCTCATCAGCTCGCCGAAATTGGCACTCCGAAAATGGAGCACGGTTCGAAAATGGACCATTATCTCATCAGCTCGCCGAAAATGGCACTCCGAAAATGGAGCACGGTTCGGAAATGGACCATTATCTCATCAGCTCGCCGAAATTAGCACTCCGAAAATGGAGCACGGTTCGAAAATGGACCATTATCTCATCAGTCGCCGAAAATGGCACTCCGAAAATGGAGCACGGTTCGAAAATGGACCATTATCACATCTCGTCGAAAATGGCACTCCGAAAATGGAGCACGGTTCGAAAATGGACCATTATCTCATCAGTCGCCGAAAATGGCACTCCGAAAATGGAGCACAGTTCGAAAATGGACAGTCATCCTTTCAGTAACGCCTCGGGAATGGGGTTCAGCATGCCGAAAATGGCACAACCAGACCAACTCAACTCAACACAACACAGCAGGCAAACCGGGTGACAGCTGGCGAGCCAGGTAAGTAAAAATACATTGCATAGACTTTGATAGGATTGTCATTCTCACACACTGCACAAGTCCCATCAAAGTGGGGGCGACTGTAGGCACTGCATTTTTGCATATAAGTCCCGATGATGAGTCTCGTATGGAGACGCTACCTCTTTGATTGAGAAAGCCGCGGGAAACGGACGTTGGAAGGGTAAAGTTGGAAATTAGCATTTGGTCGGATTTAACTCGCTTGTTTCGTTTCGGGTTCGCTTGTTGGACCTCTATTTTAAAACACACCAAACCCATTAAATAATTAAAACATTTAAAATATATGTCACAAATTAAAGCTAATTAAATTAAATCAAAACCAATTAAATAACTAAATTGAAATTGAATTAAAACTAAATCTAATAATTAAACCAAATTTAATTAAAATAAATTAAAGTGAAATTAAATTAAAATCAAATTAAAGTAATCACTTCCCAATTTAATTAAATCACTCCCCTAATTTAAGAAATTCCCACCCAAATTATAATTATTCCTTGCCTTTAATAAAATAAATCCTCATTTAATTGATTTTGTTCCCTTTTAAAAACCCATGTACAACCCTAATAACCCAAACCCTAACCTGCTACTATAAAAGATGACATAAACTAAACTCTCCCTTCCCTCTCTCCTTTCTTCTCCAACAACTCTCTCCTCACGCTAATGAATAACAGAAAACCCTAACAAGACTCCCTCACGCATGATCTCTCTCCTCTCTCTCACCTCTTTCACGACAAAACACAAGCAACACTCATCCATCGGCCCCCTTCACTCTCGGCTCTCTGATCCACGAAAAACATGCCCTAACTACTTCAAGCCATAAACTCCAAATAACCACACTCATCACTCACAAAACACACAGTCCACGTGAAGATCCAGGCCACACTCAGCAACCCTAGTCCATTAATACACCACAAACACTCAAGTAACCCCTCAATTTCCCTCACAAATCGACAGCTCCTCCACTCAAGCAAATCGCCACTCACATAGCCACCTTACACGCAAGCCAGACACAAGAACAAACCCTAACGCCACTCACACAACCACGCATAAATCGCACTCAGGCCTTCTCTCTTCTGAATTCACGTCCAACAGACCATAAAGCACCACACTGCCTCATGTTGATAGCCCTCACGTAGCAAACCTCACCTCACGCAATTGCCCTTCACACTGCCCATATTCACGCACTCATTCTCTCTCCGACACAAGCACTCACCAATTGCCTTCAACAACCACTACCTCATCAACCTCACGCCACCTGCACCCCTACGTAACAAGCGCCCTTATCTTTATTGCACCCAGGCCATTCAACGCCTAGCCCTTCCATTCACCTTCACGCCAATTACCAAACTAACGCCACAGTCCACTGACTGTGCCCTTCAACGTGGCCAACACTCTCGCCACGTAGTCCTCTCGCAGCCCACAAGCCCTCACTCAAAAACTGCCTCACGCCATCTCCACGTAACCAGCCATACACCTCCAACAGCCGCATCTAACCGCTTCCCTACCTGGCCAAATTGCTGAGAAACTGTCCACGGCACCCCCCGAAACAGCCCATAAACTGTCCCCGAATTAACCCGAACTGCACCCTGAAAATTGCCGCAAACTGTCCAGAAAAACTGCATGTTTAACACCCAAAACTGCACTGTTTAACACCCAAAATTTTCCAGAAAACTGCCTAAAACAGTCCCAAAACAGCCCCTTAAACCCTTAAAACAGTGACCAAAAAAATATAACAAAAACAGCAGCGAAGCGGAGTGTAAACAGTAGCCCGAACAGCGAAACGACGAGGAAAAACGTTGGATTAGTGAACCAGAAAAGTTGCGGAGTAACAACCCTTCCGACGGTCGTGTAACGTGCTTTCTTGAGACGACAAAAGAGGTTAGACCTGAGGGCACCCTTTTATCTATTATCTTTCGTTTCTTTTATTTATTTTTAATATATTGTTGCATGAGAGTCGTTTGAGGCATGATGTGATTATTGGATGAGCGGGACGTGTGTTCCCTTTTGGGGTATATCGGATGGAAACCCGGACGTAAATTCCGTAGCCGATTCCGAATGGACGGTAGTGCGGTCTGCACTCGGGATACAACGCCACGTACCACTTAAGATATACATATCTCGTCTCATCCAAATTTGTATTTGAGCATGTTATAGTTTGTAGGTTACTTACCTATTGTTTAAAGCATGATTTGTCCTAGTTTATTATTTATTGTCAAAGCATGATAATGTTAGTTTTATGCATGATAGGTTGCTTAGTTTATGTTTATATTCAAATAGTTATTTGTTTATTTCAATTGAATGGTTCAATATGCTCGTTGTGTTATATTGCGTGGAATTATTTGGATGAAAGCATGTTAGATCTAAGTACCCGAGAGCATGATTATTGAGTAGACTCGGTTGATTAATGGCACAAATTATATCATCACAAGTGACATGAGTAAGGGACCATTCCGAACCCAACGGTTTGAGGTCTTCCCTTGCAAGGGGTGAGTGCGGCCTTAAATCACATTTTCCCGGGTCACACCGGGTGGCGACTCCATGTTATTTCTCCGGTTTAGTTCCCCCGCGGACTATTCCGTACTCCCACCTAGGCCGCGAGCCTAGAACAGCATCGCCGATTTCTGTGTCCCACAGTTATGAAGGTAAAATGATTGAATTATTTTAGAGACATTCCTTTACTTTATCTTATTGCTGCTGTTTTTGATCCTAGATTTGAATTAGAAGGTTTGAATGGTGCTTTACAAGCTTACTATGGTTATTTAGGAATATTAGATGAAATTGATATTACAAGAATAATGACTAAATTAAGAAATGATTTAATTGAGTTATTTAATGATTATATTGTAAGATATAACTTAGGAACATTAAGTGAATCTAGTAGTAGCGACCCGGTAATTCAAACAAGACTTAGCGCAGGGGATCGTTGGTTATTGGAACGAAATAAAAAAGCTAGGGATACGACAACTAATAACCCCGAATTAGATAATTATTTATCTACAAATTTCTAGTTTCATACTGAAAGTTTAGTTAGTAAAAATTTTAAAATCCTTGATTGGTGGAACCGACATCAAAATATATATCATGTTTTATCAATTATTGCTAAAGAGATATTGGCAGCACCTATTTCCACCATTGCGGTTGAGCAAACCTTTAGCTTGGGAGGCAATATATTGGAAGCTAGACGATCTTCATTACATCCAAGCACTCTAGAAGCAACAGCTTGTGTGGATGATTGGACTCGAGCTGATCTGAGACAACAAGAAGATTGTAGGCACTGCATTTTTGCATATAAATCCCGATGATAAGTCTCACATGGAGACACTACCTCTTTAAATTGTGGAAGTCGTGGGAAACAGACGTCGGAATGGAAGAGTGAGACATTGACATCTTGTTGGATTTAATTTGCTTGTTTAGCTTCGGGTCGCTTGTTGGACCTCTGTTTTAAAACACATCCTTAGCCCAAACCCCCGCAAGTCACACACCAAACCCACACATCACCAACAACACATACAAACCCTCCTCAAATACTGCCCAATTCACGCCCGCATGCCCTTGCAGTAGCCCCTGAACACGCCCACTGCCCCTGTAGCAGCCCCTAAACACGTCCACTGCCCCTACAGCAGCCCCTTAACACGCCCACTACCCTGAAGTCAGCCCCTGAACACACCCACTGCCCCTGAAAATTGCCTCTGATACACGCCCATCACCTTCCAAATTAAACAAAAAAACACATATTAAACACAATGTAAAATCAAGACAAATCACATTCCCTAATTAAAAGATACAAATCAAATCATATCTAATCACTTCTCTAATTAAAAGATTTTTTCCCTATCACACACTAATTAAAAATATCTCCCATAATTACACAAATCCTTTCCCTTTTCACACAAGGTAAACTCCAACCCTTTGCCTATAAAAAGAAGCCTAAACCCAACCTTGAAGCCCTGGCTCATTCACGCAAGAAGCACTCCAAAAAAATCCTAGCTCATTTATCATATTCACGGCAGGCACATAAATAAATAAACCCTAGCAGCACTCGTCTCTCCCTCCAGGTTCAGCACGTCACAAGCCACTCACTCCCTTACACACACACGTCCCTTACTTAAACACGCACCCCCCTCAACCCTCAACAACAAAACAAATCAGGAGCCCTCACGCACAGACCCTACACTCACGAACAGACCCTGCACTCACGCACACAGGCCATAAGCCCCCCACACCGAGAACCCTAAATCACTCCTTACACGTTCCTCACACCACTCGGCACTTAAACCACACACACACGCACGTCAGAAGCCAATGAGAGCAACGTAGACACAAGAATAGCCCCACCGACCAAACAATAAGAAGCCACCAAACACAAACCCTATAACCGAACAATAACCAAGCTGAAAACATTCCAAAACGGCCCCATGCAGTCCCCAAAACAGTCCCAAAAATTGACCCTAGAACAGCAGTAGAAGCAACCCAAAACAGTGAGCAAAACGGCAAAACAGCGAAGGAAAATAGCGAACCAGTGAACCGGAGGAGTTGCGGAGCATCAACCCTTCCGAAAATCGCGTAGCGTACTTCCGAGAAACGACTTAAGAGGTTAGACCTGAGGGCACCTTTTTTATTTATGCTCCTTTATTTTTATTTATTTTCTTACTTTACGTCGCATGAGTATTGTTGATTAATGTATGCTATGGCTATTGGATGAATGGAATATGTGTCGTCTCTTATGGTATATCGGATGGAAACCCAGACGTAAATTCCGTAGCCGAATCCGAATGGATGGTAGTGCGGTCTGTACTTGGGAAACAACTCCACGTACCATTTAAGCAAACGACACATATTTCACTTTATTTTATCTTGTTCGTCTATTATTCGCATTTTACATTCCGCCATTTACTTTCAGTACGTTATTTGTTTGTGTATTGATGATATAGTGCGCATGGGCAAATCAAGTTGGATTAAAGGTCCTACGTTTTGAGGGATGAAAAGCCTAAGGGCTACCTTTGCCACGACGTTTTACCGCGCCGGACGAAGTATGTTTGATTGAATGTGAGATATGTTTAATCGGACATACAGAGTTCCACATTATTGTCTCATTCATTTGTATGCATGGTAATATAATGCGCATGGGCTAACTAAGGTGGATTAAAGGTCCTCTATTCGAGGGAAATGCCTGAAGGCTACCTTTACCACGATGTTTTGCCACGCCTTTTATTATGTCATTTACCATTTGCATATCATTGCTTTATTTACTGCATGCATTGCATTATAGTGCGCATGGGCTAACTAGGGGGGATTAAAGTCCTCTATTCGAGGGAAATGCCTAAAGGCTATCTTTACCACGATATTTTGCCGCACCGGACGAGGTACACTCGATTGAACGTGAAATGTGTTCAATCGGGCATACAAGGTCCCGTATTATTTATTTTTTTATTCATGTATTGATAATTTAATGCGCATGGGCTAACTAGGGTGGATTAAAGGTCATCTATTCGAGGGTAATGCCTAAAGGCTACCTTTACCACGATGTTTTACCGCGCCGGACGAAGTGCACTCGATTAAATGTGAAATGTGTTCAATGGGCACATGAGGTCCTACATTATGTATTTGTTTATCCATGCATGTGTTTGTGTCGTTTCAGACTGTTGGAGTTTACTAATGTCCCAAGGATCAATAAACAAGCATGAACATGTGTGAATACAATCGAGAAATCCGCGGAATACTCACATCGATCGGTTGAGCGACGCGCGAAGCAACAAAATTCAATTTTCTGCCTTTTACTGCTCACGGCAGTGAGCTGCAACACCCCACTGGTTTCGGCTTTGTGGATCAACATCGTCAAGCTCCAAGCTTCGTGATTTGATTCCCGGCTCATTGGTGGACTTCCCTATCACCTACGCATGATCCCGGAGTGTGCTAGCACTCTTGATTTTGCCATAAAATCGCACTTGCTTCCCTTTCTTGCTCATGGTTTTTCAGTGAAAAACAGAACAAGAAAAGCCCTCCATGGGCGTGTGAGATGGAGAAGAAAAGGAGGAGAGAGAGAGATAAATGTGTTGAATAATTTTTGGTAATTGATTTCCAAAAAATATACCAAAATTTTGCTTTTAAAAAGTCAAACAATAAAAGCTTTAAATGACAACCACACACATCACTCAATCACATCAATCACAAGTTGTCAAGTCACATCACTCAAAGTGACAAGTGATTTGACGCTTGATGCGACTAGCGATTGGACGCTTGATTTGACTTGCGTGCCTCACTCAAAATCGAAATGCGAATGCGCTCGCAAATAATCTCGGGCTCGGGTTCGCTAATTCCAAATTAACAAATTTTCCGTTGCGTCGTAATTTAATGATTACGCCTAGCGAAGTCACTATTCACATCGCTAATGAATTAATTCTAAATTAATTCGTTCGTCCGAATTAAAATCTAATTTTAATTCCGCGTCGAAATCCAATTTCGTTTGATATATCAAATATATTAATTTGCCGATTAATTCCAAATTAATCGTTATCTCTCTTTAAATGATATTTTATCCTAGATAAAATATCTCCGCAATTAATCCCAGATTAATTTTCTCTCTCATCTAATTAATCCCAGATTAATTAAAAGTGCGAGTCATACGTCATCGGTGAATCTTTGGGAAGCGACCCATGAGATCCCCAAATATGTTGGCAGTAAATTCGGTCGTCGGACTATCCGAACACGTAAGTACCTCGTACTACGTTATTACCATTTACAAGACAAGGTTGGCTTCTAGCAAAGCGCCATGCCTACCCAATTCTCCAAAATATCCTTACAGGAATAAAGGATCTATATCAGGCGTAGTATACGTAGTATTGTGTATTTCTGTCCAGTATCGGATGATCACATGCAAGTCATGGGGCTGGTACAGTGTCTGCCCCATACGAAACATATATCGGATGACAAACAACTAGTCTCTTTAATATCGGATAATCATGACCAAGTCATATTATCCCGACGGTTGCAACCTTTTTAGAGAACCAGTTCTATATCCTTGCGCGATCATCAACTCCATATGACTGGAGTGACACTTCCGTCATAACATTACACCCAACACACTATGATTCTCAATATACCCAGCATTGGCGTACACAGAACCTGTTAAAGCCCTGGATGACAGCAAGAAAACTATATTGATTGTCGCAAGTGTTAGCGGTGCAAGTCTCAGGTTAAGACCAAATACACCTACCCTGATTTCGGACTTCCATAGACACATAGTCATACTACCAATGGAATTCCGAGGGGGTCTATCCAGAGCGAAGCTGTTTCCCGTACCATCGGTAAAACACAACCTCCTATTACACTGCATGAGTATCCTATACCCAAATATATGAGAACTATGCCGTTGTGCCCCCACAACGCGCACAAGTGTAATACTAGTTTTTACGTATTCATCGATGTCCAATCTCGATAATACTCTGACTAGGGATATTTAATGATTTATCCTTCGTGGACTGATACTGTCTCATATCTTCTCAATCCAGGAACAAATCACAGGGACCCCTATCATTTATATATCTAGGTGATCTAATCACAAATGATAAGAGTGCAATCTCCTTTGTCACATAGTTAATTTGTACAACAACACCGTGATCTGTACAAATAGTGACGCTATGGGTCATAATTGTCCAACAATCTCCCACTTGGCCTATAGCCAGTCACTCGAGTGTCTTACACCCGAACTATGTACGGTTGGCTCAAATTGCTGAGAAATGCTTTCGTCAGCGGATTTGCATGATTATCATCTGATACGATTTATTCGATCATCACATCACCACGATGTATGATCCGAACATATCAGATGAATATCGAAGTATGTATCTGGATCGTTGATGAAACCATTAATTCTTTAGCCTTTGCTGACGCCTAGCTCAGCTGCTAATAGAACTATATATAATCTAATTAGATTTTGTATCGACCCAGAAGGCTTCTATTGCCGCCTCAGCTGCAGCAATAACCCGCATTTGTTGTTTATACGGTAACAGTATCTTGCTTGGAAGATTTCCAGCTCACTGTACCGTTATTCAAACTGTATAGTATCGTTTGCGACTTTTAGTCGTCTTATCGGTTTAGGAAACTTGCTACAGTGATCCCAGTCACTTCAAGTTCTCCATCTCTATAGTTTAAAACAGCATCCTTAGATCTCTAAGATACTAACAGATGTTCTTAACATCAATCCAGTGACTATCACTTGGATTGGCCTGATTGTGAATCCATATGCTCAAAGCGTATGAGAGACCAGGTCGCGTACATTTTTCAATGTACGATTTCTCGGAGAGTATTTATGAAAGCCAAGCTTTCACCGATTGTTATTATGGGAATATCATTTCCAAGAAATGACATATTATCATTATTTATAGGACATCCACTGTCAGTGCGCTCTCACTAACCTCTTTATATACACAAGAATCATTTCCGTTTTGAAATAAATCATATACCATTATGATTACCTCAAAACGATAATTACAAGAACCTATTCTTGCTTCAATCCAAACATGGATCGAATAACCCGCAAACCTTGTTTGCTAGTTTTGGTACGACAAAATCGACAGGATGTTGTAAACATCCTCCGAAAGGTTTCCTTTTCAGGAAAGTCATATTTCATAAATGAAACACACAGCTTTAGCAAGCAATATCCAAATGGATTTACCGTGGCAATAGGTAAAAGGTTGAATCGTGATCAACACAATGTTGATAATGATACCTTTCCGCTAAAAGCCTAGCTTAGAACGTTGGTATGTTGCCATCCATGTATGTCTTCCTTGAAGACTTATAAAGTACCAGTAGGCACAATGCCTTGCGGTACATCAACTAGTATCCAAACTTAGTTGATATACATGGAATCCATTTCGGATTCATGGCACTTTGCCATG
Source organism: Zanthoxylum bungeanum (assembly GCA_019454045.1). Taxonomy (NCBI): domain Eukaryota; kingdom Viridiplantae; phylum Streptophyta; class Magnoliopsida; order Sapindales; family Rutaceae; genus Zanthoxylum; species Zanthoxylum bungeanum. The sequence goes on from SKCR01052666.1 coordinate 69,080, forward strand.
ATAGGGAGTCGATACCTTGTATCACTTCCTCATACGTAGTCAGTTGGTATACCTCAAAAGATTGACATCTTTTATGAGGTGAGATCAGAAACCCATACCCCAGGTTATTTTCTGACTCTCTCCGACATACGCGGTTCTTGTGTATTCGAAGATTATGGTATAGTTTCATCATTTATGAACTATTTATGTTCCATTAGGAATGGATGCATGGAATAGTATTACTCCGATTTTCATCGAGTTTTACTATCCTCCCACTTACCACTGCATATAGGTCTTCCTCTTAGGAAAACCACATGGCGAGCAACAATCTAATTGTTCTCTTGTGAGTTGTATAAGTACTATACTTATGTATCCCTAGGATAACCTACAATTGACACTTATCCAATTTGGGTTCTAGTTTGGTATCATCCAAACATATGCCTAGCATACCCAAATTATCAAGAATGAGAAACCCGGTTTCTTTCCTGTTCATATCTAATATGATATCTGTCAAACAGACTATTATGGAACCTTATTCAAAATAAGTTCTGCACTGTTTAAAACTTATCCGTTGAAGGAAATGGTAGCTCAGAGCGACTCATGATTAACCTTATCATGTCCAACAAAATTCGGTTACTCGATTCGAACACACCGTCAAACTGACGTGTCCCGGGAGGAGTCCTCATTTGAAAGAATACTACACTCTTTCAAGTATATTAGAAACTTATTGCTTAAGTATTTTCCATAACGGTCTTACCGTGACAGTATAATACTATAGCCGATCTGTTTGTCTATTTCGTGTCGAAACTTTAAAAGTTTCCGATTTGTGTTCTTCAAAAGAAACACATAACCACAATGCGATGCCACATCCGTAAAGGTCACGAAATATTCATATCCACCTCTAGCCTAGCTAGACATGGGCCCACTTACTTCACTATGAACTAGGGCTAATAGATCTGTGGCATTTGCACTTTTACCAAGTAAATAGTGTTTTAAGCACTTTGCCCAATAAACTAGATTCGTAGACTTTATTTGATTGGAATCAAATCAGTCCGAGTACCCACTCTTCAAAAGTGTGGATATACGAGTCTTGTTTAATTGTGTCCCAGACAACAATGCCACAATTAAGTTTTATCTGATCAAATGAGTTTGAGCTATTTGTTTGTCATATTGAGATTTATTTATATTCACAATATAAATTCTGTTATTCACATCTAATGTGCTTATCTCAATATCATCTTTATATAATAAAACACTTTAGTGTTCTAGAATATAAAGGTTCACCCGCAGCGGGTCAAACACTGATATAGAGATAATGTCTCTAGTCAAACTAGTTACATTATAACAGTTTCCAATTTTAGGTACACACCCGAGGGTAGTTCCTAAATTAGGTATCTACGGTTAAAACATCGATTTTCGTCCCGTTTCCAATTCGCAGATAATCTCTATTGAAGTCAGTATCCTATCAAAAAACAGATTCTGAACATACACATATATTTTATGTACCACACTAAGTATCTAAAATCCAATTTTAATACTAGTAGTGAACATAATGTTGACAAACATATTTGAAGTCAGAGCCTTGCTCGTCTTCAATTCCTTCATGTCTTCTTTGTCCAAATGGCAGTCACGCTTCCGCGATCCCGTTTTCCACATTTAGGCAGACATTTTGGGATATGTCATTTATCTTCCCAGAAGACTATAATGATTTTGCCTTTGCCAGTTTCAACACTCCAGAAGCCTTTTGCCAAACCTTGGCCTTTTAGAATATCGAAGTAAGGTGCGCCTTGCGCTACTTGCCTATTGTAAACTTTGACTTTTATCTCATTGAGAATAGTCATTAACTCTCCAAGAGTTATGTTTACAATTTAGTACTTCTAAAATCTAAGCATAGATTTATGAAGATCCTTCAATTTCATTATCATACTTTAAGGATCTAATCTTTAGTTCTGATTCAGAAATTAAGGAGTCTACTGTGACAAGCTTAATGGATTAAGCACTAAAGTTATCATTACATTAATCTTCCAAAGATCATGCTCTACTAATTGCTCAACTCCGGGCTTATGCCTAATATGTTATTTTATCAAATAAAGTAACTTATTAGTTTTTCCAGGACCATCCTGAAATTTATTCCCAATTTGAAATTTAAACCATTTAAATACATTTTCCCTAGGATTATGTTTTAAATGTCAATCTTTCAATTATATCTTGATTCTAATAGTCCAACTATTTAATCAACGATTTCGGTACTATTTATTATAATGATTACAATAGTCCAACTATTTAATCAACTATAAATTAATGGATTAAAATCAATTATATTGATTACTATAATCCAATTATAAAATCAAATATAAATGAATAGTTTGAATATAGTCCAACTATTTGTTAAAACAAACAATTAAAATTAGTCCAACTAACATTTAATTTATTTGACGAATGATATTTGTTTTGAACGCGTATGGCAAGTAATTAAACGAATATTGCAAATTCAATTCTTGCCTCCCACTATTTTTCGGCGAGCCTCTAACCCTCTGTCGAGTACTCGGGAAACCGTGTTTCCTAACGGGCTAGGATCTCGTTAAATATCACACAATCTTGACTTTGGCCAACAAATTTTATGATAATTAACTAGGTAGATCTCTAAGATCGATTGGATCCAATCCAATTCCTAGATCCGGTAGGGGGACTTCCAAGTCCGAAACACATATCTTATATATGCCAATACATCCAATGTATTACCTAACCTTTTTCCTCTGAATCAACTAAGCTTGGCTTTGGCACAACAAACTTAGTGATCCCAGTTAAGCGCGACCCATGACCATGGAAAGCTTTGTAATCAATGTCGATGGACAAGAAGTGGTCTTGACTTGGCCAACAAACCACAACTTGGACAAGACACTGACATGGAACAAAGCCTTCGTGATTCAAACACATCCTTGACGGACAAAGGCCTTGACTTTGGCCAACGAGCCAATTCCAGTCTCGGATCTTGAGTGAGAATCACTCAATGGAAGGAAAAACGCTTAATATTTTGCGAGGGTTTTTCGAGTACAAATTGGCAACCAATTTATTATCTTTGTTAAGGTCTCATCATCATACACCCTTAAACATGCATTCTAAACACATAATAAAGCACGTATAAATAAATAATAATGATATGCGGATGGATACTTTACACATTGATCCTAGATAAAATCTCTCCATTTCTCTCTCCCGCTAGCACAAGTATTACTTCTACCCGTTACACTACACTTCTAAAGAAACCTCATTTACATTGAGGGGAATAGGTGATAAGAGAATACAAAGAATAAGGAGGTAATAAGGCTGGACACGCAGGTCCAATTAATAAATCAAATTTATTACAACAATTTCTAAAATTGCCCCACCCATCTAATATCCATCTGATATACATTATTCATGCATCGCAACCATGTATTCACACAAGCATGTTATCAATCAATCTAATCCAATTAATTAATCTGATAATTAATGATCATCCAATGTTCAAACAACGATTTGATTTTGCTCGAGTCAAACTCGTTTTTGTGAATAAGTACTCAAAGTACGAATTCTTGAATTAAATTAAACTACATAATTAAATCCAATTTAATATGCATTTAATACTAATCCACTATTTAATTCCAAATTAAATATTACACTTTATTAACGAACCTTTACGACTTAAATTCCAAATTTAATCGCAACGGGTCTCAAAGCCCGATTAATATCCAATATTTATTTAATTAAAGTCCAATGGACTTTTAATTAATTTCTTAAGGCGTGGACTTTTGGTCAACTCGGGTCAAACCGAATAACCAAAATCCAATCCGGGAGTTACCCCATAAGCCCAGAAATTAATTTAGGCCCAATTAAACTTTAAAGGTCCATTAAGTCGCATTTGGGCTTTATGGATGCGGTTTTGGGCCCAATTGGATCCAACCAATTTAGCCTAAACCCAACTTAGTACAACTAAGTCCAATAAGCCCAATTACAACATTTCAAGCCCAATTTCCAAAATTAGCCCAATTCAATTAAATTGCCAAATTCCAAATTCCCAATTTAATTACCTAAAGTGCATTACACAATTAATTATCCAATTAACATTCCTAAAACATCAATTAGCCTAATTAATCATGCTCTTTAACATTAAAACATGTCCAACACATTTTAACCAAAAATCAAACCCATTCATGCTTCTTCAAGTCTCGGCAATAAGGGGATTTTTATGTCCGATTCGAATTCAATCCAAATAATTCCACAATCGACATTAAATCACATTCCCGAATGATTCTAACTCATCAAATGAATCAAAAATGAAAAAATCACCAAGACAAAATAGGGCATATATTCGGCCAACACCAAAAAAATTGGGGAAATTTGTTTCAAACATAATTTCAACAAATTGATCCAATCAATCCCCAATTCAAACACATTTAAGCATACTAATTCATCCAATTTCATTAATCATGCTCAAAATCAAGTTTACCCAAATTTTAAGCCCTAAACTTTTTCATGCTTTTCCTTGCTCATGATACCATTTTTGGAGTTTACTAAGGTCCCAAGGATCAATAAACAAGCATGAACATGTGTGAATACCATCGAGAAAGTCGCAGAATACTCACATCGATCGGTTGAGCGATGCGCGAAGCAACAAAATTCCATTTTCTGCCTTGTACTGTTCACGGCAGTGAGCTGTAACACCCCACTTGTTTCGGCTTTGTGGATCAACATCATCAACTCCAAGCTTCGTGATTTGATTCCCGGCTCATGGGTGGACTTCCCTATCACCTTCGCATGATCCCGGAGTGTGCTAGCACTCTTGATTTTGCCACAAATCGCACTTGCTTCCCTTTCTTGCTCACGGTTTTTCAGTGAAAAATATAACAAGAAAAGCCCTCAATGGGCGTGTGAGATGGAGAAGAAAATGAGGAGAGAGAGAGATAAATGTGTTGAATAATTTTTGGTAATTTATTTCCAAAACATATACCAAAATTTTGCTTTTAAAAAGTCAAACAATAAAAGCTTTAAATGCCAACCACACACATCACTCAATCACATCAATCATAAGTTGTCAAGTCACATCACTCAAAGTGACAAGTGATTTGACGCTTGATGCGACTAGCGATTTGACGCTTGATTTAACTTGCGTGCCTTACTCAAATTCGAAATACAAATGCGCTCGCAAATAATCTCGGGCTCGGGTTCGCTAATTCCAAATTAACGAATTTTCCGTTGCGTCGTAATCAAATGATTACGCCTAGCGAAGTCACTATTCACGTCGTTAACGAATTAATTCTAAATTAATTCGTCCGCCCGAATTAAAATCTAATTTTAATTCCGCGTCGAAATCCAATTTCGTTTAATATATCAAATATATTAATTTACCGATTAATTCCCAATTAATCGTTATCTCTCTTTAAATGATATTTTATCCCAGATAAAATATCTCCGCAATTAATCCCAGATTATTTTCTCTCTCATCTACTTAAACCCAGATAATTAAAAGTGCGAGTCACATGTCATCGGTGAATCTTTGGGAAGCGACCCATGAGATCCCCGGATATGTTGGCAGCAAATTCGGTCGTCGGACTATCCGGACACGTAAGTACCTTGTACTACGTTTATACCGATTTACAAGACAAGGTTGGCTTCTAGCAAAGCACCATGCCTACCCAATTCTCCAGAAATATCCTTACGAGAATAAAGGATCTATATCAGACGTAGTATACGTAGTATTGCGTATTTCTGTCTAGTATCGGATGATCACATGCAAGGCCTGGGGCTGGTACAGTGTCTGCCCCGTACGAAGCATATATCGGATGACAAGCAACTAGTCTCTTTAATATCGGATAATCATGACCAAGTCATATTATCCCGATGGTTGCAACCTTTTTAGAGAACCAGTTCTGTATCCCTGCGCGATCATCAACTCCATATGACTGGAGTGACACTTCCGTCTTGACATCACACCCAACACACTACGATTCTCAATATACCCAGCATTGGCGTACACAGAACCTATTAAAGCCCTGGACGACCGCAACCAAAGTATATTGATTATCGCAAGTGTTAGCGGTGCAAGTCTCAGGTTAAGACCAAATACACCTACCCTGATTCCATAGACACATAGTCATACTACCAATGGAATTCCGAGGGGGTCTATCCAGAGTGAAGCTGTTTCCCGTACCATCGGTAAAACACAACCTCCTATTACACTTGCATGAGTATCCTATACCCAAATATATGAGAACTATGCCGTTGTGCCCTCACAATGCGCACAAGTGTAATACTAGTCTTTTACGTATTCATCGATGTCCAATCTCGATAATACTCTGACTAGGGATATTTAATGATTTATCCTTCGTGGACTGATACTGTCTCATATCATTCTCAATCTAGGAACAAATCATAGGGACCTCCTATCATTTATATATCTAGGTGATCTAATCACAAATGATAAGGTGCAATCTCCTTTGTCACATAGTTAATTTGTACAACAACACCGTGATCTGTACAAATAGTGACATTATGGGTCATAATTGTCCAACACAGATGCCAATTTGGTAATCTCGTTCGAACGCATTTCCGAATGCTACACGAACGTATGCATTCCATCTCAGTCCGTTCGAACACGTTTACGAACGCTACTCGAACGCGCATGCATTTTATTTCATCATGCATCAGGTCTTATCCTGTTCGAACACGTTCTCGAATGCTATACGAACGTGAACATTCTGTTTATCGTTCGAACGCGTTTTCAATCGCTAAACGAACACACATACAGTGACCATATTTCTTTTCATCACATTTCATGCATGTTCGTTTCTTTGGTAATTTCTTTTGCATTACATAATTAATCATATCATTTTATTATTGACACTTTTACTGTTATCATTTATTTATATTCCCGCATTTATCTACTTAATGTGTTCGTGAGATTGTGTGCTTGCCTTTATTTCACTTACTTCTATGCATGTGAACTTAGAAATAGAATACTCTTAGAAATATATGTTGCGTAGATCCGATTAAATTATTGCACAAATCATTTCATTACAAGTGGCATAAGTAAGGGACCATTCCGAACCCAACGGTTTGAGGTCTTCCCTTGCGAGGGGTGAGTGCGACCTTAAATCATTTTCCCGGTTCACACCGGGTGGCGACTCTATTTTTAGTTCTCCGATTTAGTCCCCCATGGGCTACTCCGTACTCCCAACTAGGCCGCGAACCTGGAACAACATCACCGATTTCTGTGTCCTACAGTCTGGCAACTCCACTGGGGATAGAGAATCGTCCCCGAAATAATATCTTGTAATGTTTGTGATTTGTGCTTTAGTTAACTGTGTCTATCGTGGGTTGAAGGGGTTTAATCAAAGGCATTATTATAGCTAAGTAATGGTTTGGTGTCTTTCTTCATTCACTACCTTTCTATAAGGAAAAGCTGCAAAGGCACCTAGATAATCATTACTCGAAGCTTACTGTGATGGACTAATTTGGAGGTCTTGTTGTTTATTTCTGTCACCAAGACGATAAGAGCCTAAGAGGCTTGGGTATTTAAGAGAGTTCGCTCCACCCTCCCTCTGGGGAATCTTCAATAGGAAATCCATCTGACAGTCAGTCACGTATCATAACTCGTTGGCACGTACCGTAAGGTATAAAAAAAGGTGCGCTCACTTGGTCCATTGAACCCTTGAGTGGGGAGACCTAGTTGTGGGCAATCCTTCGCCAACGAGAGCCTTTGTCTACACTCCCGCAAACCCACACGTAGACCATAGTTGTATGACCAATAGAAACTATTTCCTTGTGCTTGTGTTTAGGGACCATCATCATTTGGATTCAGTTGGACTTCTTGTCAGAAATACGAACTTGTTGGGCCATTTAAACTGGGATGAGTTCGTATCTTATGACAATTGGGCTAAAAGTTTCTAAAATGCCGATGGACCACTATGTTGAAATTGTTTCTTTATGTTTATGCTTAGGACCATCATCATTTGGATTTAGTTGGACTTCTTGTCAGAAATGCGAACTTGTTGGGCTATTGAAACTGGGATGAGTTCGTATCTTATGACAATTGTGCTAAAAGTTTCTAAAATATCGATGGGCCATCCTTTGTTTGGGCCCCTTATCATTTGAAGTTGTTTAGCCGTGTTATCGCAAAGTTGTAAACCAATTGGGCCTTTTCAACTGGGACAAGTTTGCACCATGCAATAATGTGATTGGAGCTTTAAAATGACAAGAGTTCGACTTATATATTCCATGCATTGCACGCATACATGCTGACTGAGAATTTTAAAAGTCACCATAGATTCTCGTTGGGTTAGGAAAGAGGGAAGACTCATCAAAAGGCCGATAACAAACATGAGCGAATCAGAGAACGATGTATCCCGTATGGATCAGTTGGAGACCAATCTCACCAAGGTTATTGAACAGTGGCAAGCCTTAACTACTGCTATGGCTAATATGGCTGTGCCCCGTGCTGGGGGAAACTCTGAGAATGTGAGGCGTGAGGAGCCTCCGAACAGGTTGAGGGATGACATCCCTGCTTTTGATGATGACATGGCTGAATATGCGGCAGGAAGAATGACTGGGTCTTAGGCAGAATTGTAGAAGCTCCGGGATCAGGTAGAATCGGTTACCCGTAAGCTAAAGGGTAAGCATGATGACTTGTTGGACTATGAGGCGATGACTTTTGAGGAGCAGCTGCCAACTCAGTTCAAAATGTCTGACATAGCCAAGTTCAACGGGAACGGGGATCCGAGGGTCCATCTTCGACAATATGTTTCAGTGATGAGTTCAGTAGGCCTGTCGCAGCCTCAGGTTCAGAAGATGTTCGGGATGTCGCTTGAAGGGGCACCCGTACTGTGGTATCATGGCCTGGAGAGAAAGGTCAATGATGATTGGAGGGCATTAGCAGATGCCTTTCTAAAACAGTATGTCACAGATTTGGAGATCGATTTGTCGCTTCGTGACTTGGAGAATACCAAGTAGAAACCGGAGGAAAGTTTCAAAGAGTATGTAGATCGCTGGAGGAGCCAGCTCCTGAAGATGCAGACTCGGCCCTCGGAGAAGGACCAGATCAAAATGATCATCAAGGGCACCAAGCCCTCTATTTATGGTAAGCTGAGGAGGATGACTTCGATGATTGCTGATTTTCGACAGTTGAGCGAGACTGTTATGGATATTGAGGAGGAAGAAGTTGAGAACAGAAAGTTCTATGGCCAGAATAGAAGGAATTTTGGGGGACATTCTGAGACTAAGCCCGCTACTGCCGAGGTTGCTGCCATCAGGAACCGGTATTTCTCTAACTTGGGGAAGCCTTTATCTAAGGTACTTGAGAAGTTGAAGGGACAAAGGCTCCTAAAACCCTTAGAAGCTAAACCACTCACCCACCCTCCACCGCCACACCTCAATGTGAACCTTTATTGTCACTTCCACCAGCAACATGGCCATGACACCGATAACTGCACCTGCCTCAGGCATGAAATCCAAGACTTCATAAATTCCCACAAAATACCCGACCCGGAAAAAGAACAACCCAACACACACAGAAATCCTATACCAAACTACCACTCCGTTCCACCACCCACCTACATGATCAACTCTGGCCTACCCGAAAGCTTTGTCCTCCAAACTCTCAACCACCCAGTTTCTTTCATGGGGATAGGGAACGATACCAGTGGAGAACCATAGGCCGAGGAAGAAGGCAATGCTGCGAATGATGAAGTTGTTCCTTCTAGTTTATTTGATCTTGCATTTTTAATAAAGACATTGATTTTATCTACTTGTTCGAACCTTTTATTAATGATAATAAAGACGTTCATTTCGCTTACTTGCCTGAGTCTCTTCCTTTCAACCTGCAACATGAGTATATTTGACAAAAGCATGATACTCAGCGATGTTTAGAACACGGGGAATCCTCGGAAGAAGCAAGCAGAAAAGATAGGATAGCCATTCAGAAATTGGGAAGCAGGGCGGTGAAGCTGTCAGACTTAGAAGGGAATGAGCTCACCGAGCCAACCAACGTGGATAGAATGAAGCGATACTTTGCCTGAGGAAGAGAAGGCCGAATAGTCACCGAGGGAACTGGCAGAAGACCTAACCCAACAAAATAGGAAACTCATTCATGCATGCATGCATACACCTAACGCACTTGCATTCTTTTATTTTGTTGTGTTTTGTTTTGTTTGTAATCACATGTTTCAACGAAGAAAAAGAGAAAGCGTCAAATGCAAGCCAGCCAGAAGCAGCAATAGTACAATGTCAGTAGTTTTCAGGAATGAATCACAGGAGGCGGGGCCCACATTAGTATCAGTTTTGGGGTGAGGCCTACATCAGTATCAGCATCAGTGTGGGGCGAGGCCCACACCAATATCAGTTTGGGGCGAGGCCCACACCAAAATTAGTTTGGGGCGAGGCCCACATCAGTATCAATTTGAGGTGAGACCCACATCAATATTAGTTTGGGAGCGAGGCCCACATTAGTATCAGTTTGGAGGCGAGGCCCATATCAGTATCAGTTTGGGGCGGGGCCCACAGTAGTATCAGTTTTGGGGCGAGGCCCACATCAGTATCAGTTTGGGGCAAGGCCCACACCAGTATCAGTTTGGGGCGAGGCCCACATCAGTATCAATTTGGGGGTGAGGCCCACATCAGTATCAGTTTGGGGTGAGGCCCACATCAATATCATTTTGGGGTGAGGCTCACATTAGTATCAGTTTGGGGGCGAGGCCCACATTAATATCAGTTTGGGGGCGAGGCCCACATTAGTATCAGTTTGGGGCGAGGCCCACATCATTATCAGTTTGAGGCGAGGCCCACATCAGTATTAGTTTTGGGGATGAGTCCCAGGGTTGAGACCCACATCATCAGTATCAGTTCTGGGGATGAGTCCCAGGGTCGAAGCCCACATCAGTATCAGTTTGGGGATGAGTCCCAGGGCTGAGGCCCACATCATCAGTATCAGTTTTGGGATGAGTCCCAAGGTTGAGGCCCACACATCATCAGAATGCTGGGAATGACACTCCGAGAATGGAGCACGGTTCGGGAATGAACAATACCAGGAATAGCACTCCGAGAATAGAGCACGGTTCGGGAATGAACAAAGCCGAGAATGGCACCTTGAGAATGGAGCAAGGTTTGTGAATGAACAAGCCGAGAATGACACTCCGAGAATGGAGCACGGTTCAGGAATGAACAAGCCCGAAATGGCACTCCGATAATGGAGCAAGGTTCGGGAATGAACAAGCTGGGAATGGCACTCCGAGAATGAAGCAAGGTTCGGGAATGGACAAGCCGGGAATGGCACTCTGAGAATGGAACACGGTTCGGGAATGAATCAATGGTAGAAGCACCTCACCACCATATCAACTCAGTTCAAAGCAACAGGCAAGTCAGGTGGCAGCTGGTGAGCTAGGTAAGTAAAAATGCATTGCATAAACTTTGATAGGATTGTCATTGTCACACACTGCACAAGTCCCATCAAAGTGGGGGCGACTGTAGGCACTGCATTTTTACATATAAGTCCCGATGATGAGTCTCACATGGAGACACTACCTCTTTAAATTGTAGAAGTCACAGGAAACGGACGTCGGAAATGAAGAGTCAGACATTGACATCTTGTTGGATTTAATTCACTTGTTTAGCTTCAGGTTCGCTTGTTGGACCTCTATGTTAAAACACATCCTCAGCCCAAACCCCCGGAAGTCACACACCAAACCCACACATCACCAACAACATATACAAACCCTCATCAAATACTGCCCAATTCACGCCCGCATGCCCCCGCAGCAGCCCCTGAACATGCCCACTGCCCCTGCAACAGCCTCTGAACACGCCCACTGCCCATGAAGTCAGCCCCTGAACACGCCCACTGCCCCTGCAGCAGCCCCTGAACACGTCCATTGCCCCTGCAGCAGCCCCTTAACACGCCCACTGCCCCTGAAGTCAGCCCCTGAACACGCCTACTGCCCTTGAAAATTGCCTCTGATACACGCCCATCACCTTCCAAATTAAACAAAAAAACACATATTAAACACATGCTAAAATCAAGACAAATCACATTCCCTAATTAAAAGATACAAATCAAATCATATCTAATCACTTCTCTAATTAAAAGATTTTTTCCCTATCACACACTAATTAAAAACATCTCCCATAATTACACAAATCCTTTCCCTTTTCACACAAGGTAAACTCCAACCCTTTGCCTATAAAAAGAAGCCTAAACCCAACCTTGAAGCCCTGGCTCATTCACGCAAGAAGCACTCCAAAAAAATCCTAGCTCATTTATCATATTCACGGCAAGCACATAAATAAATAAACCTTAGCAGCACTCGTCTCTCCCTCCAGGTTCAGCACGTCATAAGCCACTCACTCCATTACACACACACGTCCCTTACTTATACACGCACCCCCATCAACCCTCAACAACAAAACAAATCAGGAGCCCTCACACACAGACCCTACACTCACGAACAAACCCTGCACTCACACACACATGTCGTAAACCCCCACACCGAAAACCCTAAATCACTCCTTACACGTTCCTCACACCACTCGATACTTAAACGCACACACACGGCAGAAGCCAATGAGAGCAACGTAGACACAAGAATAGCCCCACCGACCAAACAATAAGAAGCCACCAAACACAAACCCTATAACCGAACAATAACCAAGCTGAAAACATTCCAAAACAGCCCACTGCAGTCCCCAAAAAAGTCCCAAAAATCGACCCTAGAACAGCAGTAAAAGCAACCCAAAATAGTGAGCAAAACGGTGAAACAGCGAACCAGTGAACCAGAGGAGTTACGGAGCATCAACCCTTCCGAAAACCGCGTAGCGCACTTCCGAGAAACGACTTAAGAGGTTAGACCTGATGGCATATTTTTTATTTAAGCTCCTTTATTTTTATTTATTTTCTTACTTTACGTCGCATAAGTATTGTTGATTAATGTATGTTATGGCTGTTGGATGAATGGAATATGTGTCGTCTCTTGTGGTATATCGGATGGAAACCCAGACGTAAATTCCGTAGCTGAATCCGAATGGACAGTAGTGCGGTCTGTACTTGGGAAACAACTCCACGTACCACTTGAGCAAACGACACATATTTCACTTTATTTTATCTTGTTCGTCTATTATTCGCATTTTACATTCCGTCATTTACTTTTCGTACGTTATTTGTTTGTGTATTGATGATACAGTGCGCATGGGCAAATCAAGTTGGATTAAAGGTCCTCCGTTTTGAGGGATGAAAAGCCTAAGGGCTACATTTGCCACGACGTTTTGCCGCGCCGGACGAAGTATATTTGATTGAATGTGAGATATGTTTAATCGAACATACGGAGTTCCACATTATTGTCATCATGCATCAGGTCTTATCCCGTTCGAATGCGTTCTCGAACGCTATACGAACACGAACATTATGTTTACCGTTCGAACGCGTTTTCAAACGCTACACAAACAAACATACTGTGAACATATTTTTTTTCATCACATTTCATGCATGTTCGCTTCTTTGTTAATTTCTTTTGCATTACATAATTAATCATATCATTTCATTATTTACACTTTTACTGTTATCATTTATTTATATTCCCGCATTTATCTACTTAATGTGTTCGTGAGATTGTGTGATTGCCTTTATTTCACTTACTTCTATGCATGTGAACTTAGAAATAGAATACTCTTGGAAATATATGTTGCGTAGAACAGATTAAATTATTTCACAAATCATTTCATTACATGTGGCATAAGTAAGGGACCATTCCGAACCCAACGGTTTGAGGTATTCCCTTGCGAGGGGTGAGTGCGGCCTTAAATCATTTTCCCGGTTCACACCGGGTGGCGACTCCATTTTTAGTTCTCCGGTTTAGTCCCCCGCGGGCTACTCCGTACTCCCAACTAGGCCGCGAGTCTGGAACAGCGTCGCCGATTTCTGTATCCTACAAAGATGCCCCCGATGATTTTGAAGATTTGTTCGATAATGCATCTACAACAACAAGTACAAGCGGAACCGGAGCTGAATGATCAACTGATAATGATGATTGATAATTGTAAAATTGTAAATTTACAAAGGGGAAATGTCTTAAAATTGTAATGGAACTACGTGAGCTTTGATTCCTCTCACATCTGGAGGATACGTAAGCAACTTAAATTTTTAAGAATTTAAGCTCAAGCTCTTCAATGTAATAATTTTATTTATTTATAAAATTAATCTAATTTATTTTAATTTATTTTCGAAATTAAAAAAAAGGTTTGAAATCGAACCGGAACCGGAACCGAATCGGTTGGTTCCAGTTCGGTTCAAGGTTCCGGTTCCACTTAATTCCAGTTCGGTTCCGGTTCCACACTTGTGGAACCGGAAATCGGCCGGTTCAGTTCGGTTCCGAACCGCCGGCCGGGTCTACTGGCTGTTTTCTATTTTTGGGCATTACACAAGACAACAGCGAGTGGAGGTGAGCCGCTTGATTTCTGATGAAGATTTTGTGCGGTTCCCATTTTGGAGTGATGTTTTCTGGTGGTGAAGTTATATTTTTTGTACAATGGTAAGTGTAAATTAATTCCACATGTTAAACATAAAAAATAAATTCAAAAACCATATTTTTATTTTGGTAAAAATGCAAAACTGACCCTCTAACTTTCACGTTTTTTCATTTCAGTCCTCTAACTTTCAGTTTTGTCAATTTAGGCATCTAACTTTCAATTTTTGTCAATTCAAGGCTCCGTTACATTTGCCGATACTGCTAGTTATGCGCCATAACATATCTTTATTTTTCCTAGTTATGCGCCCTAGCAAAACTTTAAAGTAAAAAAAAAATTTGCTCGATCCAATCCGAAAATTATTTAAAAAAAAACTGAATTTATGACAATTTTTAACCTGCATTATGTTAGAAATTTAGGTAAAAGTATTTCAGAATTGGAACAGGTATATTAGTCAAAATTGGGGCTTATCTGGTGGGTAAAAAAACTAACCGAACTGAATCAAAACGCAAACCGAACCAAATCGGAACGAATTTACGATTTTTTTCTAACGGTTCGGATTAGCCCACCCCAAACAGTAAAAGTAACAAATTACAAATATTTCATGCAAATTTCACCGTTAATTTAAGTTTATGGTGTGCTTTTAAGTTTATTTTAATTGGATTTTTTAAAAAACGTTGAAAATTTCACCGTTAATTTATCCGATTCGTACTTAAATAAAATAGATAAAATATTCAATTATTCCAATTTTTTACAAAAAATATATTCCTTAAATTCAAACGCAAAATCTGAAGATCGAATTCTAACTCTACCTTTACCAAACAACGCCAATGGATACCTGATTGGATTCTTATCATTGTTCATGTTTACTAGACAGATATACGTACGGTTGCATATTTGCACCGATCAAAGGATACATGGCTAGAATTCAGTTGTTTTGGGTCCACTCATTTTTGTACTTTTGTGTAACACTTGCTTGGCAGCGATTCTTAATATGCGTTATAGTCCTGTTGGTAAGAAAATCATTAAAATTCTAAACTTTCACAAGTTTTTATAAAAAATTATACTCTTTGACTTGAATTCGAGACTGAATAATCAAATTCTAAATTATTTTACCACTAAGTCACATTATTTTTAGGTAAAAAATTTCAATTTATTAAAGGTGTTGATGATTTTTATAGTGTTTTCAAACAATCGGGATTCTTAAGATTTTTTTTTCTAGATTTTCGATCTTTCATTAAACCTAATCGTATTTGTGTTCTAGGGTTTATTTTCAATCATGTGTGGATTATTTGAATTTTATTTCCGTTAGGTTCTCATCAAACAAGTTTCAAGATTTAAGAGGACTAACTTAGGTAATATTCTTGTTAATCTTGTAAAGTAGTTTGATAAAAATTATGCATGATCAAAGCATTTAAGAGCTCAATATGTTTAATATTTCATATCTTTCATTAAGTGAGTCAAAATACTGATTTTTTGTTTCATGTCAAATAATTTTAAAAACATTCATGGTCCCTAATACTATTTTTAAGTTTTGATGACAAGTGACTATTTTAAAAGATTTCTAAACTTCCCGCGCTATAAATTATACTTTATTAAAATTGGGAAATCTTATACTAGAATTCAAAATGTGTTTTTAATATCCCGAATTTTTAGAATATTCCTGAAAGATTCCTGATCGAAGTTAAGGTCTTAGAACGAAATGATATTGAGGAATAAGAGTTCAAATATTGAAAATAAGTCTGGACGTTTTAAAGTTGAGTTTTGTTGCATTAGAAAGCGTGTGATTTCGAGACACGAATTTTTATATATTTTATATGAGGAAATTTTATTATTTAGACTATAAAAATAGTAAACGATCTTCGATTGAGGTGCTTTTTAAACCGTCGGACTTATTTTTCTGACACGAAAAACTTTTGTGTTGAGTATTTTTTGACATTTCGTGCAGAAGGGCCACAAATTTATAGATTTCCAAAACTGCCCCAATCTAGGGGCCTTTTTGCAAAAATGTGGTGCTATTTTGTAATTTTCAAAAAGATAATTATATAAACCCAGAAATTTTCCATAATTAGAAAATGGCCCAAAATCCCTTACCAGTATAAGACGTTGCGCGAGAGAGAAAATTGGTCGGTAGCAGGCCTTCCGGCCATCGCTGGCCAGACGCAACAGCACTAACTGCTTCTTTCGGCCACCCTTTTTTCAGTTGGTGGCTGGCTGTCGGCCTTTGGTGGCCGGAATTGACGGGAAAACGAGTGAGAAGGTAGCTAATTTTATGTTTCGATTTGGCGTTATTTCTCGACCTCACGGAATGAGCATCTGTCAAATCGAAGTTCTCGACGAACATTATGAGGTTGTAGTGACGATTTTGTAGATCGGAGCTCGATTTTATGAAAAATGAGACAAAACAGGGCTAAAAATAGTTACCAATGAGCTTGGCCACTCCGATTTGAATTCCGACAGTTCTAGTACAATTCTGGATGCATTGTAAGTCTATTGGTACCCTCAAAATCTCGATAAGTTGTCATGGTAAAAATTCATTATTTCGGGTGTAATCAGATACGTACTGAAAAGTGTGGATACTCATATATTATCGTGTGATATTAAATTATCATGAATTGAGTTAACTATGAATGAATGGATATAATATGTGTAAATGAATGAGTTAGAGCGAAATCAGAATGTTCGGGTCCGTCACGGTGATACGAAAGTTTTCCAGTAAATTTTGATTTCACGTATTTTGATGCCATGTAAATTTTATGATAGATATGGGTTAGTTATGTTAATATAATTATATTTGAATGATTCTAGAAAGGTTCGGATGGTTCAAGATCCTTCCGTAGTGTTTTCAAAAAACAATTCGGAAGATTTTTCGAAAATACGTAAATTGAGAATTTAAGCTAACCGGTTGATTTAGATAATATATAATGATGTACTAAGGATACTAGAATTATTTTGGAGAATTTGGAAAGATCCGAAGGTTCCGGATCCATCTATAATATTTTCGGACTTTTAAGAGGATTTATTTTTTATTTTAATTCGAAAAGTGAATCTGGTGATATTGATTTGTAGTGTATTACATTCTAAGAGTAATGAAACTGAAATCGTTGATATCAAACTTGATTTGGGTGTTCTGGGAAATTCCGATAGTTTATAAAAGTTAAGTCGGAAATTTCATAGAACGATGATTCTAATAGTATTTCACCATTTGTTTTGACATATCTAGTTAGGATCCGAAGTATTCTTAAAGCCATGTAAGTACTTTATACGATGAGCACCTGACATATTATTTGTTATCAAGTTTTGATATATATATATATATATATATATATATATATATAAACACACATAATACACATACATACATACATACATACATACATACATACATACATACATACATACATACATACATACATACATACATACATACTTGATTTCCAAAAATATGAATTAAATTTTTGTAGGGGTTTTAGGGGCTAAATCCGGTAACGCAGCGGAAGCGGTGGAAAATCGTATTTTCCGATTTCAAAACTTTTTCTCGGATTAATTAAATAAACATATTTATTTAATATTCCAATAATCAAATTATGAAAATAAAATTCAATAAATCATATTTAGGTGAATTTACCGAATTGCCCTTACACTTGGTATTTAGTCCATTTTAGTCCGAAATTGATCTAATCAATTTTGAATGATTCTAAATCATTTCTAAGATGAACTTAGCATGTTCAAAACATCAAAACACCAAAAGCAACACAAATGCCCAAAATTGGACCCATGGCCGAATGCACTCCAATGGTGCCATTTTGTGCACTTTGTCATTTCATGCATCAAAACACATCAAGATGTAATCCAATGAACATGAAACTTTATATGCATCATATACACATCCAAATGCACAACATATATGAAAAGCCCCAAATTTGGAATTGGTCATGAACCCTAATTTTTCAATTTCTTCAAATTGGACAAATTAGACCAAATTGGTTAAATCCAATACTTCAATCATGTTTCTTCCATCCAATCAAAGTCTCAACACAATGAAACAACTCAAGATAAAATCTAGGTCATCTAAGAGTGGGTCAACAACTCTAGATTAGCAACAAGGTTTCCAAAACCATAAAAGAACACTTATTACTACAATAGCCATAAGCTTCCTTCATCATACATGCTCTACACTTTCACCAAAACTTCTATCATCAAAAACACAAAGAATAAAGAAAGAAATAACCTAAGAACATCATATGTTAAAGCCTAGATCCTAAGGAACATTTTTCTTTCTAATAGTAAGTTTGAAAAACTTACTAAAATCCAAGCTTTCTTTGATTTCTTCTTTCTTTCTCACAAGCTTTCTTTGGTTTCCATTAATGGAGTTTTCTTTTAAAGTGTATTAGGTTAGATACCAAATGAAATGAAAAACAATATATACTTGCATCACAAAGGCCTTGGCCGAATTTGGCAAAGGCATATACAAGAAATATTAATTTCAATTTCATTTGAATTTCATTAAATCAACTTGATAAAATATCTAAATAAACATTTATAGATATTTATATTAAGTCAACAAATGCAACTAAGAAAAACATAACTCTTATATTTTAAGTGTATGGCCGAATTTAGCAAGAAATAAAGAGAAAGATATTTTCATTTTTCAAACAATTTTGAACAAATATCTTAAGAAGTCAAAATCAATTTGACAACCTTTTTCTTTAATATAAAGTCAAACATTTACACTTAAATCATTTCCTAACTTTATCATTTGGTGATATATTTATATTTTAATTATATTAATCATTTAACAATTAAATAATTAATTAAATACAAATATATCAAATATATGTATTATATTTACTTTAAATATCTCAAATACATATATTGATGATATATGTCAAATACCTTTATTTGACTATTTATTAATGTGTATTTAATAATATCATATATTAAATACAAATACACATTAATTAGGAAATGACGGTTCGGCCCGTTCGCATGTATTTTTCGTTTTTTAACGATTTTTTAAACGATTTATAAATGTTGCTCTAGTGCTCTACGAGTATGTTTCATTATTGAGACTCTCTAGATTCAGGTATATCCATCACGAAATCCAATTTCATGTGCATAATCTATCCACCCGTAGATTATGACGATCATGGATAATCTAGCTGAATCATACAGGTCGAGGTCATTGCATACGTATAATCCCTCCGTCACAGGTATCCAGATAATCCCAGAGATATAGATGTAAACGTCAAATTTCTATAGCTATTATCTCGTCGACGTATCTATTAGCAATCTTTAAATAACATTCGGAACTTACTTCCGATGTATACTGTGGCCACTGATTTAACAGACTGCTAAATATATATGGACTACCTATGCTCTGTACACAGAACTGACGGATCCTATCTTGACACACACAGGATATCCTGAGGATCGGTCCACACCCAACGAACAGACGGAGGTCTGATCTAAATAGATCGGTGACGTGACTGCCATCTAAGTGTGGAGGATGTCTCATACATCCACAGTGGTATCTCAAGTCGAAGGACCACTATGCTACTCAACCCGAGAAGATTCTTATTGACGTTGGTGTACCATCCATTAAGAATCTTCGGTGAGCCGTTCAGTGTTTATCCACTATAAACACCTACACGTCTATACGAGTCTCCCTAGACTCATGGTTCATTGGGATAAACCATCGGACCAAGTCTCGATATACGACATGTACTGGTCTCAACAGATTTGACTAACCGACCCGTGTTAGCAAATCTTGACCAGGAACAATGTTTGATAATATTCATATAGCAGTGACACTTCCCAATGTCAATTACAAACTAACTTTGTAACTGTGTACTGCATTATATATTATCGGGCCTTTGTCTAATATATACATATCACTAAACCAAATTTAGTTTCAATCTAATCGTAATCAGATCGAATACGTATATAAGAACAAGAGGTGCAACCATAAATAAGTAATATTATGGAATAAGGGGATGTTCATATTCATGAATCAGACATAAATACGGTCCGGATTGGCGCTCTGAGCACCAACCCCAACAATTTTATCATTCATGATTTATGTGTGTACTTGAGATGTGTTGTCAAATTTGATATGTGTTATGAGTTATGTTAAGTTCCTAAGGTCAGATAAGATAATTAAGTTTATGTTTTCCATATATATATATATATATATATATATATTTGATATGAGAAGTAAGTGATATTATGAGTTCTACATTTCTGACATTTGAAAGTATTTGTTTCTGTGCATGAGAGGATATGTTTCGGTTTCGTGAATTTGAAATGACAATATGTTATGTGTGCATGATTGCTGATATGAATCCATATATGGACGTGAATGATTTAAGCATATGTTTCAAGGTGAATGTGAATATGAAAATGATTTGTCAAGTTCTTGAAATTGTGATAACAGTCATTAGTGTATTTATATGCTTTATGTATCTGATTACATGACAACATTATATCATGCCTTGCATTTAATACTTGATGCATTACATATGCACCACCTGCATCATGTTTTCTACATATCCATCGTGAAGGAAATTTTCTTTGGGCCTTTCAAATTACGTTGGTTCCCAGACCTTCTTTAACACTCTGGTTATCATAACATGTCCATCACAGTCACTTTTCTCATGCATGAAATATTATTACGAATATAATCTAGTATTAGTGAGATAATTACCCCATTAATCCTTACCGAGAGCTCGATATAATTTTTCATGTTTCAGCACACATTTTGATGTAACTGCACTCATGAACAATCCTATGTATTTCAACGATATCTTGAGCAACAAATATCATTCTTTAGTGATTTTAGTATTGTTGGAAAGCTTTGACACAAGGTTATAATTTTCATTTTAATTATTTTTCCTAATTCATGAGTAACTAAGTCAAATTTACGCTTAAAAATTGAGTCATTGTACTGTGATGGGAATTATAATAATTTTTTACATGTAGGCTTAACTTTTAATATTTCTTTAATAAGGAAAAAAATGAAACAACACTTTCTTCATCTTTCTTCTTCTTTTTCCACTCATTCACGACCAAATATCTCAGTCATTCTTATTCTTCTTTCTCCTCTTCTTATGGCAGTATGGAGCTTCCAAAAATTTGAATATTTAGTTTTCCATTTCAAGTGTTACTAGCTGCTAAGTGAGTTTTCCATCATTACCATTGCATTTGTTATATATTTTTAGCATGATTTTTTCTAATTTAACACTTGAGTTCACGGAAAACCCAAGAATATTTATGTTTATATTACATGATAGTGTAAGTGTTCCTAGTACATGCCAAGATCGTCTAAGAGTGATTTGTGTGTGAATAAAATCAAAAGAGTTGCGGAAAATACTGACATTTATCGGATGAGTTCAAAACTTTTTATGCATTTCGGTATAAGCTCCAAGCCTTCCTGAGTGTTTCCAACACTTGGGTGAGTTTTCCTATCACCTTGATTCACTCCTTATGTGCTAGCAAGAACAAATTTATGAAAGAAAAATTTTCCCTTCCAAAGGTTGAAAGGTTTGGCCATGGAGAAAGAAAAAGGGAGAGAGAGAATTTGTTTTGTGTTTCTAAAACCCAACTTACAAAAATTGCATTGCAAAAATGTGGTATATCTTTTCCAAAAAAAATAAAGAAAGTGTGTTGTGTAAGATACATTAAATGCTCTCAACAACCACCATCAACTTGTGACATGTTGATGTGAGTGGTGGTCCCACCCAATTAAATTAAAAATTCAAATGGGATTAGACAACACACTTCGGGCTCGGTTACATTTAATCCAATTAAACAAACTTTCCGTCGCAACGTAATTAAATCCAATTTAATTAAATAATAATGCCTCGCAAAATTATTACGTAAGTCACTAACGAATTAATTGTAAATTAATTCGTTCGCTAGAATTAAAATCTAATTTTAATTCCGAATTGAAATCCAATTTCAATTAATATATCCAATATATTATTTTAGCCCAAATAAATAAATTAAATAGAAAAATCCAATTTAACTATTAAAGTTATTTTACCGATTAATTCCAAATTAATCGCATTCTTTCTTCTCGATGAATTTATTCCCAGATAAATTCTCGATGAATTTATTCCTAGATAAATTCTCGACGTAATTAATCCAGATTAATCTTTCTCTGTTAATTAATCCAGATTAATTCTTACCGTAATTAATCCTGGATTAATTTTCTCTATCATAATTAATCCTAGATTAATTCTGTTCCAGTCAAATCTCAACGGTGAATCTTTTGGAAGCGACCCAAGAGATCCATGGATATGTTGGCAGTATATATGGTCATCGGACTATCTGAACACGTGCGTACCCGGTACCACGTTCCTACCGATTTACAAGACATGGTTGGCTTCTAGCAAAGCACCGTGCCTACCCAATTCTCTAGAAATATTCTTTAAAGGAATATGTAATATTTGTTAGTGTAGGACACAGAAATCGGCGACGCTGTCCCAGGCTCGCGGCCCGGTCGGGAGTATGGAGTAGCCCACGGGGGAACTAAACCGGAGAAATAACATAGAGTCGCCACCCGGTGTGAATCGGGAAAATGATTTAAGGCCGTACTCACCCCTCGCAAGAGAAGACCTCAAACCGTTGGGTTCGGAATGGTCCCTTACTTATGCCACTTGTAATGATATGATTTGTGCAATAATCTAACCAAGCCTAAGCAATATATATTTCCAAGGATAATCTATTCCTAAGTTCGCATGTATAAAATAAATCATCATAACGGCAAACATACGATATCATACAATAATCTCATGAACATGTTGAATCATCAGACACGAAAAATAAATAACAATCTAAATATAAACGTAAATTGAACGCCTATTGCGAAAGAAGATAACCAAATCATGCATAGAAGAATAACGTACTAATGGCTAAATCATGTTTAAGAAACAAGTAACATCCTAACGACCTAATCATGCTTTAAAAAACAAGTAACATACTAACGACCTAATCATGCTTGAACACAATCTCACGAACACATCAAATAGATAAATGCGGGAATACAAATAGATGACAACAGTAAAAGCGTCAATAATGGAATGATATGATTAATTATATCATGCAAGAGAAATCACCCAAGAAGCAATCATGCATGAAATGTGATGAAAAGGACTCGATTCACTGTATATGTGTTCGAGTAGCGTTCATAAACGCGTTCGAATGGTAAACAGAATGCATACGTTCGTGTAGCGTTCAGAAACGCGTTCGAACGAGATTACCAAAATGGCATCTGAAATGACACAAACACATGCATAGATTGAACAAATACACAATGTAGGACCTCGTGTGCCCAATTGAACACATCTCACATTCAATCGAGTGCACCTCATCCGGAGCGGCAAACATCGTGGTAAAGGTAGCCTTTAGGCATTTCCCTAGAATAGAGGACCTTTAATCCACCCTAGTTAGCCCATGGGCACTAGAATGAAATGCATGCGTAAATAAAGCAATGATATGCAAATGGTAAATGACATAATAAAAGGCACAGCAAAACATCGTGGTAAAGGTAGCCTTCAGGCGTTTCCCTCGAATAGAGGACCTTTAATCCACCCTAGTTAGCCCACGCACATTATATTACAATGCATACAAATAAATGAGACAATAATGTGGAACTCTGTATATCTGATTAAACATATCTCACATTCAATCAAACATACTTCGTCCGGCGCGGCAAAACATCGTGGTAAAGGTAGCCTTTAGGCATTTCCCTCGAATATAGGACCTTTAATCCACCCTAGCTAGCCCATGCACATTATATTACAATGCATGTAAAATAAAGACAACAATATAGGACTTTGTATACTCGATTGAACATATCTCACATTCAACCAAACATACTTCGTCCGGCGCGGCAAAGTATTGTCATAAAGGTAGCCTTTTAGACTTTTCTTCCCTCAAATAGAGAACCTTTAGACCAACATACTAAGCCCATGCGCACTATATCATCAATACACAAGCAAGTAACGTGCAAAAAGTAAAAGACGAAATATAAAATGCGAATAATAAATAAACAAGATAAAATAAAGATGTGTCGTTTGCTCAAGTGGTACGTGGAGTTGTTTCTTAAGTACAGACCGCACTACCGTCTATTCGGATTCGGCTACGGAATTTATGTCTGGGTTTCCATCCTATATACCACAAGAGATGACACATTTTCCCATCCATTCAAAGGCCACAACATGCATCCACAAGCGACTCTCATGCGAAGAAAATAAATAAAACAATTAAGAGATGAATGAAAATAAATAAGAAAAGTGCCCTCAGGGCTAACCTCTTTAGTCGTCACTCGGAAGTACGATATACGGTTGTCGGAAGGGTTGATGCTCCGCAATTCCTCCGGTTCACTGGTTCACCGTTTCGCTCACTGCTTTGCTGTTTCATCCGCTGTTTTGGACTGGTTTCATTTGCTGTTTGTGCATTGTTTTCGGTCACCGTTTCACTAATTTTAGGGACTGTTATTGTCTTGGTTTTGGCACTATTTTTTTGCTATTTTTAGAGTTATTTATTCACTGTTTTAGCTGTGTGTAGGGGATGTGCAGTTGGTGACTTACAGATGGGGCTTATGCGTTATGAGGGAGAGTGGTGCGTGGCTCATTTTTGTTGATTTATGGGGGGTTGTGTGCTACGTATGTATGTGAGTTTTGTGGGCAATCAGTGCGTGTACGTGATGGCTGGACGTGAATGGACGTGAGGGCTGGACGTTGAATGGTCGTTAAGGTTTCTTTAATTTGACTTTTGTGAAGGGTTTGTCGTTGTTAACAGTTTGAAGAGGAGGGAAGAGCAGACCATGAATCTTTGTGAGAAGGCATAAGGCTGCGTAAATGTGTGAACTATGTATGCGATAGTCGGTTAGTAGGCTGTTCGGCTGAGAGAGAATGTTCAGTTTGTTTGAGGTGTCTTGGCACGAGAGCACTGGCTGTTTTGAACGGTGAAAGGGCTGCTGATGGGCTGTGTTTGTTGTGAGAGAGAGAGCCGAGTATCTCCAAGGTTTAGGGTTTAATGTTTTTGTCTTTGCCGTGTATGTGGAGAGAGTGGCAGAGATGCTATTAGGGTTTATTTTTTCTGTTTATTGTTTGCGCCATGGGGATGGAGAGCCTTAGGGTTGCATTTTGTGTTATTTTTATAGTTGTCAATTAGGGTTATGCATGGGTTTTGAAAAGGAAATAAATCAATTAAATTAGGGATGAATTTAATTAGTTAAAAAAGGAAAGGATAATTGTATTTTGGTGGGGGAATATATTTAAATTGGTAGGTGATTTATTTAAATTAGGAAGTGATTTATTTAAATTAGGAATTTAATTTAATTGGATTTAATTTAATTTAATTTAATTTAATTTAATTTGTGATTTAAATATGTTTTAATTATTTATTGGATTGGGCTTGGGTGAGATGGGCTTGGTGTGTGTCTTGCGGGGGTTTGGGCTAAGAAAGTGTTTTAAAACGGATGTCCAACAAGCGAACCCGAAGCTAAACAAGCGAACTAAAACCAACAAAATACTGATTTCTGACTTTTCCCTTCTGACGTCCGTTTCCCGCGACTTCCACAACTTAAAAGGTAGTGCCTCTAAATGAGGCTCATCATAGGACTTACATGCAAAAATGCAGTGCCTACAGTCGTCCCCACTTTGATGGGACTTGTGAAGTGTGTGAAAATCCTATCAAAGTTGTGTAATGTATTTTTACTTACCTGGCTCGCCAGCTGCCACCTGATTTGCCTGCTGCTTCGAGCTGAGTTGATGATGCAGTGAACCTCGATCTTGGGATGCATCCCAATAACTGCAACCAACAATGGGGGCCTCGACCCTGGGAAGCATCCCAATACCGCTGACAATATGGGTCACGACACTGGGACGCATCCCCAAAACTGATGATGTAGGGGACCAACGACCCTGGGACGTATCCCGATAACTGCAACCGACAACGGGGGCCTCGACCCTGTGATGCATGCCAATACCGCTGACAATGTGGGTCACGACCTTGAGATGCATCCCCAAAACTGATGATGTAGGGGGCCAACGACCCTGGGACACATCCCGATAACTGCAACCGACAATGGGGGCCTCGACCCTTGGACGCATCCCAATACCGCTGACAATGTGGGTCACGACCCTCAGACACATCCCCAAAACTGATGATGCATGGGGCCAACAACCCTGGGACGCATCCCGATAACTGCAACCGACAACGGGGGCCTCAACCTTGGGACGCATCCAGTTAACATTGACAATATGGGTCACGACCCTGGGATGCATCCCAAAACTGATGATGATGTGGGTCACGACCCTGGGACGCATCCCCAAAACTGCTGATGATGTGGGTCACGACCCTGGGACGCATCCCCAAAACTGCTGATGATGTGGGTCACGAACCGGGGACACATCCCCAAAACTGCTGATGATGTGGGTCATGACCCTGGGACGCATCCCCAAAACTGCTGATGATGTGGGTCACGACCTTGGGACGCATCCCCAAAACTGATGATGATATGGTCACGACCCTGAGACGCATCCCCAAAACTGCTGATGATGTGGGTCATGACCCTGGGATGCATCCCAAAAATTGCAGATGACATGGGTCACGACCCTGGGACTCATCCCCAAAACTGATGCTGATGTGGGTCACGCCCCTAGGACTCATCCCCAAAACTGATGCTGATACTGATGTGGGCCTCGACCCCGGGACTCATCCCCAAAACTGATACTGACAATGCTGTTGTGGGCCTCGCCCCAGACGGATACTGATGTGGGCCTCAACCCTGGAATGATACTGATGTGGGCCTCGCCCTTGGGACTCATCCCTAAAACTTAAACTGATGTGGGCCTCGGCCCTGGGACTCATCCCCAAAACTGATACTGATGTGCGAGCCTTGACCCTGGGACTCATCCCCAAAACTGAAACTGATGTGGGCCTCGGCCCTGTGACTCATCCCCAAAACTGAAATTGATGTGGGCCTCGGCCCTAGGTCTCATCCCCAAAACTGAAACTGATGTGGGCCTCGGCCCTGTGACTCATCCCCCAAACTGAAACTGATGTGGGCCTCGGCCTTGTGACTCATCCCCAAACTGATGCTGATATGGGCCTCGACCCTGAGACTCATCCCCAAAACTGAAACTGATGTGGGCCTCGGCCCTGGGACTCATCCCCAAAACTGAAACAACTGATGTGGGCCTCGGCCCTAGGACTCATCCCCAAAACTGATACTGATGTGCGGGCCTCGGCCTTGGGAATCATCCCCAAAACTGAAACTGATTTGGGCCTCGGCCCTGTGACTCATCCCCAAAACTGAAATTGATGTGGGCCTCGGCCCTGAGTCTCATCCCCAAAACTGAAACTGATGTGGGCCTCGGCCCTATGACTCATCCCCAAAACTGAAACTGATGTGGGCGTCGGCCCTGTGACTCATCCCCAAACTGATGCTGATGTGGGCCTCGACCCTGAGACTCATCCCTAAACTGATACTGATATGGGCCTCGGCCTTGAGACTCATCCCCAAACTGACGCTGATGTGGGCCTCGACCCTGAGACTCATCCCCAAACTGACGCTGATGTGGGCCTCGACCCTGGGACTCATCCTCAAAACTGATACTGATGTGGGCCTCGACCCTGGGACTCATCCCCAAACTGACGCTGATGTGGGCCTCGACCCTGAGACTCATCCCCAAACTGACGCTGATGTGGGCCTCGACCCTGAGACTCATCCCCAAAACTGATACTGATGTGGGCCTCGACCCTAAATTGATACTGACGTGGGCCTCGTCCCAAACTGATAATGATGTGGGCCTCGCCCCTAAACTGATGCTGATGTGGGCCTTACCCCAAAGCTGATACTGATGTGTATCCATACCCGGAGAGTGCCATACCCGGTGAAACTGATATTGACGCTGATGTGTCTCCATAACCGGAGAGTGCCATACCTGGCAAGACTGATACTGATAATGATGTGGGCCTCTCCCCCAGAGTGCTATACCTATGGCAAGACTGATACTGATAATGATATGGGCCTCGCCCCCAGAGTGCCATACCTGGCAAGACTGATACTAATAATGTGATGGTTCATTTCAACATACTGTACTGCCTCTCACAAGATAATCCTGATAGTTAAACATATTTGTCCTCAACGGATGCTCCGTGTCGAAACCAGAGAACCTTCAAAGTACCTGATACAACTCAAATCCGACCATCTGAGTGAATGATCTGAACTAGACTCCAAGTGTGTGTGTGCTAATGCTCTTTCGCAGCTTCACCCTTAAGTAAGCCAACTCGATGATTTTGTCTCGGAGAACCGGATCAGTGGGTCTAACCAACCTAGATGTCTTGATCACACTCTGTGATTACTTCCGCGTACTCAACATGATATGGTTTTCTTCTTTTTTCTTTTGTCTCTTTCTTTTCTTTCTTTTCATTTTGAACTTTCTTTTTCTTTTTCTTTTTCTCTTTTTTTTTCTCTTTTCTTTCTTTCTCTTTTTTCGACTCACCTACCCTTTACGGTAGCAATTCTTCACATGGTGGTCCTAATACTCGCCCATGGGTAGCTTCACGCTTATTGGTTATAGAGGTCTATTTTTTTCTTTTCTTTTCATTGCAGAGACTTTCTTTGTTTCCAACCATATCATATATCGTAGTATAAGTAAAACAGGGTGGACATCCAGGCAAACGTTCATTCACTGATCCACCATCTCTTCAACTAGTCATCTTGCCAGCTACTCAGGCTTCCACCACTAAGACCCCATGATCAAGTGCTCGCGAGTCTAGCTGAGATCAACTATTCAGAATACCAGATGAGAGCACATCTCGCACTTATCGTTTCTAAGGTTTCTCCCTACAGCAAACAATGTCGTAACCGGACATATGCCTGACTATCAAAGATTTTATTTTTTTTTGCACTCACTCCATGGAATTCTTCCTATCAACCGCTGATAATGTGGGCTTCGCCCTCTGGGATCCATTCCTGAAACTACTACTGATATGGGCCTTAACCCTGGGATTTATCCCCAAAACTGACACTGATATGGGCCTCAACCCTGGAATTCCTTCCCGAAACTGATACTGATTCATTTCTGAAACTGACTGTACTGTTGCTGCTTCTTATTGGCTTGCCTTTGTCGTTTTCTTTGTTCCTTCTTTGAAACCTGTGAAAACAAAATAAAACAAACACAAAAAAAAATGCAAGATATGTTACGTGTATGCATGCATGTGTGAATGAGTTTCCTATCCCGTTGGGTTATGTATTCTGTCAATTCCCTTGGAGACTGCTCGGTCTTCTTTCCCTCAGGCAAAATACTGCTTCAATCTATCCACGTTGATCGGCTCGATGAACTCGATCCCTTCCAAATCTGACAGTCTCACTGCCCCATTTCCCATCACTTTCTGGACTATGTAGGGTCCTTCTTAGTTGGGTCTGAACTTTCCCCTCGGGTCTGTCGTCGACGACTTTGACTGCTTAAGTACCAGATCACCCTTTCTGATCTTGGTAGGACGCACCTTCTTGTTGAATGCCCGAGCCAACCTCTTCTAGTATATCTGCATGTGAAGTAAGGACTTCATCCTCTTCTTATCCTGCAGTGCTAACTGTTCAAATCTCTGCGAGGTCCATTCTTGTTTAGGTAACTCTGTTTATGCTAATACCCGTATGAACTGTATCTCAACTTCCACCGACATTACTGTTTCCATTGCCTGTCGAGCTTCTTCTTTTCTCAGACACTTCAGCTGGATGCCATTTGCTTATCTCTCTATCCTTGCCGTAAGGTTTTCTGTTTCTCAGTTTCATTTTCCTCGATATCTATGTTTGCTAAACCCTTTTTGACAAATTTTTTTTAACCCAACGAATATCTATGATGGCTTTTAATACACAAGGGTTAGCATGATGCATGTATGCATGAGATGCATGAGATGCTTACGATGTATGGAATATATAAGTCGGCCCATTACCATTTTAAAGCATTTAATCATACTATTGCGAAGTGCAAACTTATCCCAGTTGAAAAAGGCCCAACAGGTTTACACTTTTGCGATAACATGGCTAAACAACTTCAAATGATAAGAGGTCTAAACATAAAGTGGCCTACCGACATTTTAGAAGCTTTTGGACCAATTATCATAAAGCACAGGCTCGTCCCAGTTTAAATGGCCCAACAAGCCTATACCTCATGTTAAAAAGTCAAACTGAATCCAAATGGCGACGATCCCAAATATAATCATAAATAAATAATTTTTACAGAGTGGCCCATCGGCATTTCAGAAGCTTTTGACCCAATTGTCATAGGATACGAACTCATCCCAGTTTAAATGGCCCAACAAGCCCATACCTCATGACAAAAGGTCCAACTGAATCCAAATGAAAATGGTCCCTAAACACAAGCACAAGGAAATAGTTTCTATTGGTCATACAACTATGGTCTATGTGTGGGTTTGCGGAAGTGTAGACAAAGGCTTTCGTTGGTGAAGGATTGCCCACAACTAGGTCTTCCCACTCAAGGGTTCAAGCGACCAAGTGAGCGCACCTTTTTTATACCTTAAGGTACGTGCCAACGAGTTATGGTGTGACTAACTGTCAAATTGATTTCCCATTGTAGATTCCCCAGAGAGAGGGTGGAGCGAACTCTATTAAATACCCAAGTCTCTTAGGCTCTTATCACCTTGGTAACAGGAATAAACAACAAGTCCTCCAAATTAGTCTGTCACAACGAGCTATGGGTAATGATTACCTAGGTGCCTTCACAGCTTTTCCTTATAGAAAGGTAGTGAATGAAGGAAGACACTAAACCATCACCTAGCCTTAACAATGCCTTTGATTAAACCCCCTTAACCCACTATAGACACGGTTAACTAAAGCACAAATCATAATCACTACAAGACATTATTTCGGGGCCAATTCTCTATCCCCAGTGGAGTCGCCAGACTGTAGGACACAGAAATCGGCGACGCTGTACCAGGCTCGCGGCCTGGTCGGGAGTACGGAGTAGCCCACGGGGGAACTAAACCAGAGAAATAACATGGAGTCGCCACCCGGTGCGAACCGAGAAAATGATTTAAGGCCGCACACACCCATCGCAAGGGAAGACCTCAAACCGTTGGGTTCAGAATGGTCCCTTACATATTCCACTTGTAATGATATGATTTGTGCAATAATCTAACCAAGCCTAAGCAACATATATTTCCAAAGATAATCTATTCCTAAGTTCGCATGTATAAAATAAATCATCATAACGACAAACATACAATATCACACAATAATCTCATGAACATGTTGAATCATCAAACACGAAAAATACATAACAACCTAAATATAAACGTAAATTGAACGCCTATTGCGAAAGAAGATAACCAAATCATGCATAGAGGAATAACGTACTAATGGCTAAATCATGCTTAAGAAACAAGTAACATCCTAACGACCTAATCATGCTTTAAGAAACAAGTAACATACTAACGACCTAATCATGCTTGAACACAATCTCACGAACACATCAAATAGATAAATACAGGAATACAAATAGATGACAACCATAAAAGCGTCAGTAATGGAATGATATGATTAATTACATAATGCAAGAGAAATCACCCAAGAAGCAATCTTGCATGAAATGTGATGAAAAGGACTTGGTTCATTGTATATGTGATCGAGTAGCGTTCGTAAACGCGTTCGAACGGTAAACAGAATGCATACATTCGTGTAGCGTTTGGAAACGATTTCGAATGAGATTACCAAAATGGCATCTGAAATGACACAAACACATGCATGGATTGAACAAATACACAATGTAGGACCTCGTGTGCCCAATTGAACACATCTCTCATTCAATCGAGTGCACCTCGTCCGGCGCGGCAAACATCATGGTAAACGTAGCCTTTAGGCATTTCCCTCGAATAGAGGACCTTTAATCCACCCTAGTTAGCCCATGCGCACTAGAATGCAATGCATGCGTAAATAAAGAAATGATATACAAATGGTAAATGACATAATAAAAGGCGCGGCAAAAAATCGTGGTCAAGGTAGCCTTCAGGCGTTTGCCTCGAATAGGGGACCTTTAATCCACAATAGTTAGCCCATGCACATTATATTACAATGTATATAAATGAATGAGACTATAATGTGGAACTCCGTATATCCGATTAAACATATCTCACATTCAATCAAATATACTTCGTTCGGCGCGGAAAAATATCGTGGTAAAGGTAGCCTTTAGGCATTTCCCTCGAATAGAGGACCTTTAATCCACCCTAGCTAGCCTATGCGCATTATATTACAATGCAAGTAAAATAAAGACAACAATATAGGACTTCGTATACTCGATTGAACATATCTCACATTCAACCAAACAAACTTTGTCCGACGTGGAAAAATATTGTCATAAAGGTAGCCTTTTAGACTTTTCTTCCCTCAAATAGAGAACCTTTAGACCAACATACTAAGCCCATGCTCACTATATCATCAATACACAAGCAAGTAACATGCAAAAAGTAAAAGACGGAATATAAAATGCGAATAATAAACAAACAAGATAAAATAAAGATGTGTCGTTTGCTCAAGTGGTACGTGGAGTTGTTTCCCAAGTACAGACCGCACTACCGTCCATTCGGATTCGGCTACGAAATTTACGTCTGGGTTTCCATCCTATATACCACAAGAGACGACACATTTTCCCATCCATTCAAAGGCCACAACATGCATCCACAAGCGACTCTCATGTGAAGAAAATAAATAAAACAATTAAAAGATGAATGAAAATAAATAAGAAAAGTGCCCTCAGGTCTAACCTCTTTGGTCGTCACTCGGAAGTACGGTATACGGTTGTCGGAAGGGTTGATGCTCCGCAATTCCTCTGGTTCACTGGTTCACATTTTCGCTCACTGCTTCGCTGTTTCATCCGCTGTTTTGGACTGGTTTCAAGGGCTGTTTGTGCATTGTTTTCGGTCACTGTTTCACTGATTTTAGGGAATGTTTTTTTCTTGGTTTTGGAACTGTTTTTGGGCTATTTTTAGAGTTATTTATTCACTATTTTAGCCGTGTGTAGGGGCTGTGCAGTTGGTGACTTACGGATGGGGCTTATGCGTTATGAGGGAGAGTGGTGCGTGGCTCATTTTTATTGATTTATGGGGGGTTGTGTGCTACGTATGTGTGTGAGTTTTGTTGGCAATCAGTGCGTGGATGTGAGGGCTGGACGTGAATGGACATGAGGGCTGGACGTTGAATGGTCGTTAAGGTTTCTTTAATTTGGCTTTTGTGAAGGGTTTGTCATTGTTAACAGTTTGAAGATGAGGGAAGAGCATGCCTCGAATCTTTGTGAGAAGGCAGAAGGCTGCGTAAATGCGTGAACTGTGTATACGATAGTCGGTTAGTGGGCTGTTCGGCTGAGAGAGAATGTTCGGCTTGTTTGGGGTGTCTTGGCATGAGAGCAGTGGCTGTTTTGAACGGTGAAAGGGCTGCTGATGGGCTGTGTTTGTTGTGAGAGAGAGAGCCGAGTATCTCCAAGGTTTAGGGTTTAATGTTTTTGTCTTTGCCGTGTATTTGGAGAGAGTGGCAGAGGTGCTATTAGGGTTTATTTTTTCTGTTTATTGTTTGCGCCGTGGGGATGGAGAGCCTTAGGGTTGCATTTTGTGTTATTTTTATAGTTGTCAATTAGGGTTATGCATGGGTTTTGAAAAGGAAATAAATCAATTAAATTAGGGATGGATTTAATTAGTTAAAAAAGGAAAGGATAATTGTATTTTGGTGGGGGAATATATTTAAATTGGTAGGTGATTTATTTAAATTAGGAAGTGATTTATTTAAATTATGAATTTAATTTAATTGGATTTAATTTAATTTAATTTAATTTAATCTGTGTTTTAAATATGTTTTAATTATTTATTGGATTGGGCTTGGGTGAGATGGGCTTGGTGTGTGTCTTGCGGGGGTTTGGGCTAAGAAAGTGTTTTAAAACGGAAGTCCAACAAACGAACCCGAAGCTAAACAAGCGAACTAAAACCAATAAAATACTGATTTCTGACTTTTCCCTTCCGACGTCTGCTTCCCGCGACTTCCACAACTTAAAAGGTAGTGCCTCTAAATGAGGCTCATCATAGGACTTACATGCAAAAATGCAGTTCCTACAGTCGCCCCACTGCCACCTGACTTGTGCAGTGTGTGACAATCCTATCAAAGTTGTTCAATGCATTTTTACTTACCTGGCTCGCCAGCTGCCACCTGATTTACCTGCTGCTTCGAGCTGAGTTGATGACGCAGTGGACCTCGATCTTGGGACGCATTCCAATAACTGCAATCGAGAACGGGGGCCTCGACCCTGGGACGCATCCCAATACCGCTGACAATGTGGGTCACGACCCTGGGACGAATCCCCAAAACTGATGATGCAGGGGGCCAACGGCCCTAGGATGTATCCCGATAACTGCAACCGACAACGGGGGCCTCGACCCAGTGTCGCATCCCAATACCGCTGACAATGTGGGTCAAAACCCTGAGATGCATCCCCAAAACTGATGATGCAGGGAGCCAACGACCCTGGGACGCATCCCGATAACTGCAACCGACAGCGGGGGCCTCGACCCTGGGACGCATCCCAATACCGCTGACAATGTGGGTCACGACCCTGTGAGGCATCCCCAAAACTGATAATGCATGGGGCCAACAACCCTGGGACGGAACACGATAACTGCAACCGACAACGGGGGCCTCAACCCTGGGATGCATCCCGTTAACGTTGACAATGTGGGTCACGACCCTGGGATGCATCCCCAAAACTGATGATGATGTGGGTCACGACCCTAGGACGCATCCCCAAAACTGCTGATGATGTGGGTCACGACCCTAGGACGCATCCCCAAAACTGCTGATGATGTGGGTCACGACCCGGGGACGCATCCCCAAAACTGCTGATGATGTGGGTCACGACCCTGGGACGCATCCCCAAAACTACTGATGATGTGGGTCACGACCCTGGGACGCATCCCCAAAACTGATGATGATGTGGGTCACGACCCTGGGACGCATCCCCAAAACTGCTGATTATGTGGGTCACGACCCTGGGACGCATCCCCAAAACTGCTGATGACGTGGGTCACGACCCTGGGACTCATCCCCAAAACTGATGCTGATGTGGGTCACGACCCTGAGACTCATCCCCAAAACTGATGCTGATACTGATGTGGGCCTCGCCCCCGGGACTCATCCCCAAAACTGATACTGACAACGCTGATGTGGGCCTCTCCCCAGATGGATACTGATGTGGGCCTCAACCCTGGACTGATACTGATGTGGGCCTCGGCCTTGGGACTCATCCCCAAAACTGTAACTGATGTGGGCCTCAGCCCTGGGACTCATCCCCAAAACTAATACTAATGTGTGGGCCTTGACCCTGGGACTCATCCCCAAAACTGAAACTGATGTGGGCCTCGGCACTAGGACTCATCCCCAAAACTGATACTGATGTGCGGGCCTCGGCCCTGGGACTCATCCCTAAAACTGAAACTGATGTGGGCCTCGGC
Organism: Zanthoxylum bungeanum; assembly: GCA_019454045.1. Lineage (NCBI taxonomy): Eukaryota > Viridiplantae > Streptophyta > Magnoliopsida > Sapindales > Rutaceae > Zanthoxylum > Zanthoxylum bungeanum. Next base: position 105,071 of record SKCR01052666.1, read on the forward strand.
CCTGTGACTCATCCCTAAAATCGAAATTGATGTGGGCCTCGGCCCTGGGACTCATCCCCAAAACTGAAACTGATTTGGGCCTCGGTCTTGGGACTCATCCCCAAAACTGAAACTGATGTGGGCCTCGGCCCTGTGACTCATCCCCAAACTGATGCTGATGTGGGCCTCGACCTTGAGACTCATCCCCAAACTGACACTGATGTGGGCCTCGACCCTGGGACTCATCCCCAATCTGACGCTGATGTGGGCCTCGACCCTAGGACTCATCCCTAAACTGATACTGACGTGGGCCTCGCCCCTAAACTGATGCTGATGTGGGCCTCGCCCCCAAGCTGATACTGATGTGTCTCCATACCCGGAGAGTGCCATACCCGGCGAAACTGATACTGACGCTGATGTGTCTCCATACCCGGAGTGTGCCATACCTGGCAAGACTGATACTGATAATGATGTGGGCCTCGCCCCCAGAGTGCTATACCTATGGCAAGATTGATACTGATAATGATATGGGCCTCGCCCCCAGTGTGCCATACCTGGAAGACTGATACTGATAATGTGATGGTTCATTTCAACATATTGTACTGCCTCTCACAAGATAATCCTGATAGTTAAACATATTTGTCCTCACGGATGCTCCGTGTCGAAACCAGAGAACCTTTAAAGTACCTGATACAACTCAAATCCGACCATCTGAGTGAATGATCTGAACTAGACTCCAAGTGTGTGTGTGCTAAGGCTCTTTCGCAGCTTCACCCTTAAGTAAGCCAACTCGATGATTTTGTCTCGGAGAACCGGATCAGTGGGTCTAACCAACCTAGATGTCTTGATCACACTCTGTGATTACTTCTGGGTACTCAACATGATATGGTTTTCTTCTTTTTTCTTTTGTCTCTTTTTTTTCTTTCTTTTCATTTTGAACTTTCTTTTTCTTTTTCTTTTTCTCTTTTTTTTTTCTCTTTTCTTTTTTTCTCTTTTTTTCGACTCACCTACCCTTTAAGGTAGCAATTCTTCACATCTCGCACTTATAGTTTCTAAGTTTTCTCCCTACAGCAAACAATGTCGTAACCGGACATATACCTGACTATCAAAGATTTCTCTTTTTTTTTTCACTCACTCCACAAAATTCTTCCTTTCAACCGCTGATAATGTGGGCTTCGCCCTCTGAGATCCATTCCTGAAACTACTACAGATATGGGCCTCAACCCTGAGATTTATCCCCGAAACTGACACTGATATGGGCCTCAACCCTGGAATTCCTTCCCAAAACTGATACTGATTCATTTCTGAAACTGACTGTATTGTTGCTGCTTCTGATTGGCTTGCCTTTGCCGCTTTATTTGTTCCTTCTTTGAAACATGTGAATACAAAACAAAACAAACACAAAAAAGAATGCAAGATATGTTACGTGTATGCATGCATGTGTGAATGAGTTTCCTATCCCGTTGGGTTATGTATTCTGTCAATTCCCTTGGTGACTGCTCGGTCTTCTTTCCCTCAGGAAAAATACTGCTTCAATCTATCCATTATCAGCTCGGTGAACTCGTTCCCTTCCAAATCTGACAGTCTCACTGCCCCATTTCCCATAACTTTCTGGACTACGTAGGGTCATTCCTAGTTGGGTCTGAACTTTCCCCTCGGGTCTGTCGTCGACGGATTTTACTGCTTAAGTACCAGATCACCCTTTCTGATCTTGGTAGGACGCACCTTCTTGTTGAATGCCCGAGCCAACCTCTTCTGGTATATCTCCATGTGATGTAAGGACTTCATCATCTTCTCATCCAGCAGTGCTAACTGTTCAAATCTCTACGAGGTCCATTCTTGTTCAGGTAACTCTTTTTCTACTAATACCCGGATGGACTGTATCTCAACTTCCACCGGCATTACTGTTTCCATTGCCTGTCGAGCTTCTTCTTTTCTCAGACTCTTCAGCTGGATGCAATTTTCTTATCTCTCTATCCTTGCCGTAAGGTTTTTGTTTCTCAGTTTCCTTTTCCCCGATATCCATGTTTGCTAAACCCTTTTTGAGAAATCTTTTTTTTAACCCAACAAATATCTATGATGGCTTTTAAGACACAAGGGTTAGCATGATGCATGTATGCATGAGATGCATGAGATGCGTGCGATGTATGGAATATATAAGTCGGCCCATTACCATTTAAAAGCATTTAATCATACTATTGCGAGGTTCAAACTTATCCCAGTTGAAAAAGTCCCAACAGGTTTACACTTTTGCGATAACATGGCTAAACAACTTCAAATGATAAGTGGTCTAAACATAAAGTGGCCCACCGACATTTTAGAAGCTTTTGGACCAATTATCATAAAGCACAGGCTCGTCCCAGTTTAAATGGCCCAACAAGCCTATACCTCATGCTAAAAAGTCCAACTGAATCCAAATGGCGACGATCCCAAACATAAGCAAAAATAAATAATTTCTACAGAGTGGCCCATCGGCATTTCAGAAGCTTTTGACCCAATTGTCATAGGATACGAACTCGTCCCAGTTTAAATGGCCCAAAAAGCCCATACCTCATGACAAAAGGTCCAACTGAATCCAAATGACAATGGTCCCTAAACACAAGCACAAGGAAATAGTTTTTATTGGTCATACAACTATGGTCTATGTGTGGGTTTGCGGGAGTGTAGACAAAGGCTTTCGTTGGCGAAGGATTGCCCACAACTAGGTCTCCCCACTCAAGGGTTCAAGCGACCAAGTGAGCGCAACTTTTTTATACCTTAAGGTACGTGCCAATAAGTTATGGTGTGACTAACTGTCAAATGGATTTCCCATTATAGATTCCCCAGAGAGAGGGTGGAGCGAACTCTCTTAAATACCCAAGTCTCTTAGGCTCTTATCACCTTGGTGACAGGAATAAACAACAAGTCCTCCAAATTAGTCTTTCACAACGAGCTACGGGTAATGATTACCTAGGTGCCTTCACAGCTTTTCCTTATAGAAAGGTAGTGAATGAAAGAAGACACCAAACCATCACCTAGCCTTAACAATGCCTTTGAATAAACCCCCTCAACCCACTATAGGCACGGTTAACTAAAGCACAAATCATAATCACTACAAGACATTATTTCGGGGCCAATTCTCTATCCCCAGTGGAGTCGCCAGACTGTAGAACACATAAATCGGCGATGCTGTACCAGGCTCACGGCCCGGTCAGGAGTATGGAGTAGCCCACGGGGGAACTAAACTGGAGAAATAACATGGAGTCGCCACCCGGTGTGAACTGAGAAAATGATTTAAGGCCGCACTCACCCCTCGCAAGGGAAGACCTCAAACCATTGGGTTCAGAATGGTCCCTTACTTATGCCACTTGTAATGATATGATTTGTGCAATAATCTAACCAAGCCTAAGCAACATATATTTCCAAGGATAATCTATTCCTAAGTTCGCATGTATAAAATAAATCATCATAACAGCAAACATACGATATCATACAATAATCTCATGAACATGTTGAATCATTAAACACAAAAAATAAATAACAACCTAAATATAAACGTAAATTGAACGCCTATTGCGAAAGAAGATAACCAAATCATGCATAGAGGAATAACGTACTAATGGCTAAATCATGCTTAAGAAACAAGTAACATCCTAACGACCTAATCATGCTTTAAGAAACAAGTAACATACTAACGACCTAATCATGCTTGAACACAATCTCACGAACACATCAAATAGATAAATACAGGAATACAAATAGATGACAACAGTAAAAGCGTCAATAATGGAATGATATGATTAATTACATAATGCAAGAGAAATCACTCAAGAAGCAATCTTGCATGAAATGTGATGAAAAGGACTTGGTTCACTGTATATGTGATCGAGTAGCGTTCGTAAATGCGTGCGAACGGTAAACAGAATGCATACATTCGTGTAGCGTTTGGAAACGATTTCGAACGAGATTACCAAAATGGCATCTGAAATGACACAAACACGTGCATGGATTGAAAAAATACACAATGTAGGACCTCGTGTGCCCAATTGAACACATCTCACATTTAATCGAGTGCACCTCGTCCGGAGCGGCAAACATCATGGTAAAGGTAGCATTTAGGCATTTCCCTCGAATAGAGGACCTTTAATCCACCCTAGTTAGCCCATGCGCACTAGAATGCAATGCATGCGTAAATAAAGCAATGATATGCAAAGGGTAAATGACATAATAAAAGGCGCGGTAAAACATCGTGGTAAAGGTAGCCTTCAGGTGTTTGCCTCGAATAGAGGACCTTTAATCCACAATAGTTAGCCCTTACGCATTATATTACAATGCATATAAATGAATGAAACAATAATGTGGAACTCCGTATATCCGATTAAATATATCTCACATTCAATCAAATATACTTCATTTGGCGCGGTAAAACATCGTGGTAAAGGTAGCCTTTAGGCATTTCCCTCGAATAGAGGACCTTTAATCCACCCTAGCTAGCCCATGCGCATTATATTACAATGCATGTAAAATAAATAAAACAATATAGGACTTCGTATACTCGATTGAACATATCTCACATTCAACCAAACATACTTCGTCCTGCGCGGTAAAGTTTTGTCATAAAGGTAGCCTTTTAGACTTTTCTTCCCTCAAATAGAGAACCTTTAGACCAACATACTAAGCCCATTCTCACTATATCATCAATACACAAGCAAGTAACGTGTGGAAAGTAAAAGACGGAATATAAAATGCGAATAATAAACAAACAAGATAAAATAAAGACGTGTCGTTTGCTCAAGTGGTACGTGGAGTTTTTTCCCAAGTACAGACCGCACTACCGTCCATTCGGATTCGGCTACAGAATTTACGTATGGGTTTCCATCCTATATACCACAAGAGATGACACATTTTCCCATCCATTCAAAGGCCACAACATGCATCCACAAGTGACTCTCATGCGAAGAAAATAAATAAAACAATTAAAAGATGAATGAAAAAAAATAGGAAAAGTGCCCTCAGGTCTAACCTCTTTAGTCGTCACTCGGAAGTACGGTATACGGTTGTCGGAAGGGTTGATGCTCCGTAATTCCTCCGGTTCACTGGTTCACAATTTTGCTCACTGCTTCGCTGTTTCATCCGCTGTTTTGGACTGGTTTCAAGGGCTATTTGTGCATTGTTTTCGGTCACTGTTTCACTGATTTTAGGGACTGTTTGGTTTTGGCACTGTTTTTGGGCTATTTTTAGAGTTATTTATTCACTATTTTAGCTGTGTGTAGGGGCTGTGCAGTTGGTGACTTACGGATGGGGCTTTTGCGTTATGAAGGAGAGTGGTGCGTGGCTCATTTTTATTGATTTATGGGGATTTTGTGCTACGTATGTGTGTGAGTTTTGTGGGCAATCAGTGCGTGGACGTGAGTGTTGGACGTGAATGGACAGGAGGGCTGGACATTGAATGGTCGTTAAGGTTTCTTTAATTTGGCTTTTGTGAAGGGTTTATCGTTGTTAACAGTTTGAAGAGGAGGGAAGAGCATGCCATGAATCTTTGTGAGAAGGTAGAAGGCTGCGTAAATGCGTGAACTGTGTATGCGATAGTCGGTTAGAGGGCTGTTCGGCTGAGAGAGAATGTTCGGTTTGTTTGGGGTGTCTTGGCACGAGAGCAGTGGCTGTTATGAACGGTGAAAGTGCTGCTGATGGGCTGTGTTTGTTGTGAGAGAGAGAGCCGAGTATCTCCAAGGTTTATGGTTTAATGTTTTTGTCTTTGCCGTGTATTTGGAGAGAGTGGCAGAGGTGCTATTAGGGTTTATTTTTTCTGTTTATTGTTTACGCCGTGGGGATGGAGAGCCTTAGGGTTGCATTTGTTGGACAATTATGACCCATAGCGTCACTATTTGTACAGATCATGGTGTTGTTGTACAAATTAACTATGTGACAAGGAGATTGCACTCTTATCATTTGTGATTAGATCACCTAGATGTATAAATGATAGGAGGTCCTTATGATTAGTTCCTGGATTGAGATGATATGAGACAGTATCAGTCCACGAAGGATTAATCATTAAATATCCATAGTCGTAGTATTATCGAGACTGGACATCGATAATGCGGAATAGACTAGTATTACACTTGTACGTGTTATGTGAGATCATAACAGCATAGTTCTCATATATTTGGGTATAAGATACTCATGCAAGTGTAATAGGAGGTTGTGTTTTACCGATGGTACGGAAAATAGCTTCACTCTGGATAGACCCCTCAGAATTCCATTGGTGGTATGACTTTGTGTCTATGGAAGTCCGAAATCAGGATAGGTGTATTTGGTCTTAACCTGAGACTTGTACCGCTAATGCTTGCGACAATCGGTATGCTTTAGTTTTGGTCGTCCATGGCTTTAACCAGTTCTGTGTATGCCTCTACTGGGTATATTGAGAATTGTAGTGTATTGGGTGTGATGTCAAGACGGAAGTATCACTCTAGTCATAGTGGAGATGATGTCACGTAGGATACGGTACTAGTGCTCTAAAGTAATGCAGTCATCGGGATATTATGACTAGGTCATGTATATCCGATAATAGAGACTAGTTACCAGACATCCGACATGTGCTTCGTACGGGGCAGACACATTCCAGCCCCAGGCCTAGCACGTGACAATTCGATACTGGATCACAATACGCAATACTACGTATACTACGCCTGACATAGATTATATATTCCAGTAAGAATATTTCTGGAGAATTGGGTAGGCACAGTACTTTGCTAGAAGCCAACCATGTCTTGTAAATCGGTAAGCACGTGGTACGAGGTACGCACGTATTCGGATAATCCGATGACCGTATTTACTGCCAACATATCCAGGGATCTCTTGGGTCGCTTCCCAAAGATTCACCGATGACAGTTGATTTAAATTAGAATTAATCTGGGATTAATTAAGAGAGAAAATTAATCTGGGATTAATTAAGATGGAGAAAATTAATCTGGGATTAATTGAGGTATTATTTAATCTGGGATTAAATGTGTTCGGAAAAGAGAGAACACGATTAATTTGGAATTAATTGGTAAAATAAATTTAATAGTTAAATTTGATTTTTCTATTTAATTTATTCGTATGGGCTAAAGTTAATATATCAGATATATTAATATGAATTGGATTTCGTTACGAAATTAAATTCGGACTTTAATACGAACGAACGAATTAATTTAGAATTAATTTGTAAACAACGTTCGTAATATATTTGCGAGGCATCGTTATTTAATTAAATTAGATTTAATTATTTAGCGACGAAAGTTCGTTTAATCAGATTAAACGGATCCGAGCCGCGACAAATATTCGTAGAGACATTTTGAATTTTGAATTCAAAATGGTGGGGCCCACTTCACACATATCACACATGTGAAGTGGTGGTTGGAAAGTGGTTGGCATTTATGCCAAAACCAGTTACTTTCCAACCACTTGGTTTAGGTGAAACCAAATTACCCCAACTACATGGTTTTGGGTAAAAGGGTAAAACCTTTTAACAAAAGCAAAAAGCCTTCTCTCTCTTTTCACTCTACACACTTGTAACACATTTTGGAAATGAAAAACCCTAGAGAACCTCTCAATGGGCGTGAACTAGCCTCATTCTTCTCTTTGATTTTGTGGCAAAATCAACAAAGCTTGCACTTGGAGAAATCAACTAAGGTGATAGGGAAACTACTTCAAGAGTTGGAATCATCACTTAAAGCATGGATCTTGGAGATCTCTTCTCAAAATTTTAAAGCTCAAATTCATTCATTGTAAGTATATTCCGCAACTTATTTTGAATTTATGAACACCTTTAGATGCTTATTAGATCCTTGGCATGTTCTAGGAACACTAACAATGGTATCAAGAGCCAATTTTAAGCATGAAAATTTTAGGGTTCATGAGACTAAAATTTGGGGCTTTTGTGTTTTGAGCATGATTTCTTTCAAATTGATGCTTTGAGCATGCTTAGAATATGATGACTTAAAGTTATGCATGATTAGATTTGAAACAAATCAAAAGAATCAAAAATTAAAAATTTCTTCACATGGCCGAATGGTGCACTGTCTTGCACTGCAGTTTTTTGATTTTTGTAACATGAAATGATGTGTTTAAATGCATGTTTAAATGTTGATTATTGGTTTGATTAGATTATAATCAAAGTCAATAATGTTTATGTTAAAATCAAAGAGCATGTTGAGCATGAAATGATGAATTTAGGATTCAATTTGTGTTGAGCATGAAATGATGTGTTTTGGCTTCAATTTGTGTTGAGCATGAATTGATGGATTAAGCATGATTAATTAAGTTAATTGGTATTTTGGAAATATTGAGTTTAATTAAGTAATCATGGCTAATACACTTTAATTAAAATAATTGTGATATTGGAATATTATAATTATGTTAATAGCCTTTAATTATGAATTGGGCTAAAAATGTGTATTTGGGCTTAATGGGCTTGGTTTGACTAAGTTTGGTTTTGGATTGGATCCAATTGGGCCCAAAACCAATTCCATAAAGTCCAAATAATCACTTGACCCTTTAAAGAATTTAATTGGGCCTAATGGGCCTAAATTTAATTGTAGGCAATAGGGTGATTCCTATTGGGCCTTGGCATTTTGGGTTTGATCCATTATGGCCAAAGCCCATGCCTTAAGAATTAATTAAAAGCCCATGGACTTTAATTAAAATGACATTGGATGTTATTGGGCCTTTGAGACCCATTAGATTGGATTTGGAATCCAAGTCTTTAAGGCTTATAAGTAAGTGTATACATTTAATTTGGAATTAAATTGGATTAATATTGAATACAAATAATTGGATTTAAGGTTGTAGTTCAATATAATTCAAGAATACTTACTTTGAGTATTTATTCTTAAACAAGTTTGACTCGCGCAAATCAAATCGGTTTTGAACATTGGATGGTCATTAATTCAAAGATTAATTAATTGGATTAGATTGATTGAAAACATGATTTGTATGAATAAATGAATGTGTTGTATGAATAATGTATATCAGATGAATATTAGAAGGGCGAGGGCAATTTTGGAAATTGTAATAAATTTAGAATTTATTTAAATTGGACCTGCGTGTCCAGCCTTTTATCTACTTTCTCATTGTATTTCTCTTCTCACCTATTCCCCTCAATGTAAATGAGGTTTCTTTATTGTATTTTGTAATTAGGTAGAAGTTAGAATAGTTCTAGCTGGGGAGAGGAAATGGAGTGATTCATTCTAGGAACAATTTGTGACATATCCATCCGCATATCATTATTAATTTATTTATACGCGCTTTATTATGTGTTTAGAATGCATGTTTAAGGGTGTATGATGATGAGACCTTAACAAAGATAATAAATTGGTTGCCAATTTGCACGCGAAAAACCCTCAAAACATATTAAGCGTTTTTCCTCCGTTGAGTGATTCTTACTCAAGATCCAAAGTTGGCATTGGTTTGTTGGCCAAAGTCAAGACCTTTGTCAATTGCGGATGTGTTTGAATCATGAGAGTTTTGTTCCATATCGGTGTCTTGTCCAAGTCGTGATTTGTTAATTCCAAGACATTAGGGTTCTTCCAATTTCGGTCATGCCTCCATTTGGGGAAAATTGATCCAATCCAATTTTCTTGAAATTGATCACACACAATCTCAATTAAACATGTTTTAAGCATACTTAAACATCCAATTCAATTAAAACATGCTCAAACACATTTTACCCAATTTCAAGTTACATGTTCAACCTAAAGAATTGGGGAAAATGGATCCAATCCAATTTTCTTGGAAATTGATCATGCACAACTTCAATTAATCAACATACAAGCATACTTAATCAACCAATTCAACCAAATCATGCTTCAATTGATTTTACCCAATTTGTCATGCCCAAATTTAGGGAAAATTGAATTCAATCCAATTTTCTGAAATTGATCATGCACAATCTCATTAAACATCATCCAAGCATGCTTAAACAATCAATTTAACCAAAACAAGTCAAAATCGATTTGCCCAAAATAAACCCTAACTTTTTTCATGCTTGATAATAGCTCAAGATACCATTGTAGGAGTTAAATCAAGTCCCAAGATCAACAAATCAAGCATAAAAAACGCATATGAACACATCAAAGGAGTAAGGCGGAAACATAACTCACATTGAACGGTTTGAGATGCAACAAAGAAGATGCGTTTTTGCCTCCCTCCAAGCTCGGCAATGGCTTCTGGAACTGCAGTGGAGTGCACGGTAGGGGCTATTTTGCTCCTTGTTCATTCGGCCATTGAAGGACTCCATGGAAGGTCAAAGCTTCAAGCTCCAAAAATTAAATCCAAGCTCATGAAGACACTTCCCTATCACCTATGTATCACTCATGGTGTGCTAGCACTAAGTCTTCTTCAATTTGCTTCTCAAAAATTCGGTGAAACCAGAAACTTTTAAGCAAAAATCGGCTTGAAGC